>LKNJ01002422.1:0-62418 GCA_002120245.1 Maccullochella peelii | reverse complement strand
GCCTCCCTCATCTTTTTAAGTGGGAGAACTTGCACAATTGGTGGCTGACTAAATACTTTTTTGCCCCACTGTATAAGAGTTTTACTAGTCATACCAGCCTTATTTGGTCTGGTATGACTAGTAGCTTATGGTGGCTAACATTAGATACATATTGCTGTGTAACTAACATTATTAGCTTTTAAAGGATTAGTTTGATGTTTTGGGAAATACGCTTATTTAGATCAAAAGATTGATAACCCTCTCATGTCTGTCTCTTAGTATAAGGTTACTGCCAGTTAGGTTAGCTTAGCATAAAGTCTTGAAGTCTTGTCATCGCCGTGAGGTTGCCAGGCAGGAGCAGAGACTCCACTAAGTCACTGCTACTGGCCTAGAAATAATCTAGCACATAACCTCCTGTTAGCCACAACTTGTTGGTTTTTACACTGTAATACTTTCTCTCCATTCTCCCAGAAAATCCTAGCTGTGATCACAGTGCTGGATTATGACAAGATTGGGAAGAACGATGCCATTGGGAAGATCTTGGTGGGAAGCAAGTCCACAGGGGCCGGGCTGAAACACTGGTCCGACATGCTGGCCAACCCCCGTCGCCCCATCGCCCAGTGGCATCCACTGCAGCCAGAGGAGGAGGTGGATGCCGCCCTCGCAGCCCTAAATGCCAAGAAGTAAACTCCCACCGGAACACATCGTCCCCACCTCCACCTACGTACCCATGCATTTCCCGTCATCTCCCCAGGTCCCACATATCAGTGTATATTCCAGAAGAACACCCTAAATGTACATCTGCTCCCTCCACCCCCCCACCTCCCTCCCCCCTCCTCTACCTCCGCCACCTTTCAAAAGATCCATAGATACCATTCAACATGATGGGAAATATAGTTTAAAAAAAGCATCATGTTATATGAATTCATGTCATTGAAAAAAGAAGACAGGTAACAAGATGGACAGATACTCCGTTGATTTCCTTTAGATCTATTTTTGTATTGGGGTTGTGGTTCCATTAATAAGAATACAGAGTAGAGTATGAAGAACAGTAAGAGTGCTATATGGGAGTCTGGAGATAGAGGGGATAAAACATACATCACTCATATTGTACTTCTCACCCCTTCCCTTTAGTGACACAGTTTGCTTAGAATAGTGCTTAATAATAAAATGCTTTATACTGCCATATGATAGAGAAATAACACAAGCAGGTCCATTCCTTGGGTGTATTGCGCA
This sequence comes from Maccullochella peelii, assembly GCA_002120245.1. Taxonomy (NCBI): domain Eukaryota; kingdom Metazoa; phylum Chordata; class Actinopteri; order Centrarchiformes; family Percichthyidae; genus Maccullochella; species Maccullochella peelii. The sequence continues at coordinate 61,203 of LKNJ01002422.1, read as the reverse complement.
CCATGTTCCACACCTGCCAGTTATCATACTAGATGATTCTGTTAGTTTGAAGTACATTCCTAGAGTTGGGTAGCAAGTAGGGATAGGCACATATCCAGTTACCCTCAAACACACTGCCTTTTTGATTAGTTAACCTTTCACCCATCGTCTCAGGAAAACTGAGAGGAAACTGAAACTCCATGCCTTTTTTTCTAAACGGGTTGTTATTATTCAAATACTCCACTTGACGAGAAAGAAATGTTGGATTCAAAAGCTTGACCGCTTGTTTTTTTTCCTGGTGACGTAAGGCTCACGACTAGTGTTAGTTTATCCATGAAATGGTATGTCAGGGAACAGGGAGTGTGGGATTTTCAGTTAAAAAAATGGTATTTTGGGTATTTTTCGACGAAAAGGCTGCGTCTGTCATCTGAACAACAAAATGCGAGGAAATATCAGAGCAGGTACAACTGAGACTGATTCCAACTACCAATGACATGCTATTTACAAAGTGTCGATTATTGCCTGCAGTCTACCACCTCCCCTCCCAGCGCCTCTGATTCTGTATCTCACTTGTTCAGTGCTACTGCCATTAGTCATGGACTTGACACAAGGGTTTTACTTCAAAGGAATCCCTATAACCGTCTTACAGTCATAAAGGAGACAAGCCTTCAAAGTAACAAAATAAGCAATTTTCAACTACCAGGGACGCCTTCCAGTTAGTGGTGTTGTTCTCTTCATTTCTTTATTTCTTTCTTCTTATTTTTCTATCTCTTTTTCCTTTTATTTATCCAGTTCTAATTTTATTTTATTTAACTTCAAACACTTTTATTCCTCAAGCACTTTAAATCCAAATGTTATGTTCCAGTACCCTCATCAGAAACCAGAGCTTTAATTATTTATGTTAGGAATAACTGCTGGTTTAAAAAAAAAAAAAAAAAAAGAGCAAGGGAGTGCATTATGTAAGCAGTTTTTCTGTTGTTGTTTTGTTTCAGCTCAGCTTTTTGTGTACGTGTTTTGATTGTTTGAATATTACGTTTCTCACTTGATTGCAAGGATATGGTCTGGAAGAAGGCACTGATCCATGTGTATTTTGTACACAGCTTACCAAACTGTTGAATTTAATTGCACTACTGGGTATCATTCTGTTCTGTGGTAAATTTGACACTGTTCTTGATCTGTGTAGTGTTTTTTTTACGATAAAATGTTGTTGAGACTGGATTTTTCTGTGGCATGCCAGACAGGTCTCCGCATATAAATGGACTCCTCTGATAAGAAAAGAGACACATTTCAGTCTAATGCTGCTCCCTGGCTCCTTCACAGAATGTAATTGGTTCAGTGTATTTTGTAAATTCATTTTCTGTTGAAGAGAAATTTTGAGGTGACAAAATCCAAACTTTTTTGACCAAAACTTATCAGCCCTGAAATTTTAATTCTTAATTAAAATCTTGATATGCTTGGCCCCCAGTATACCTGCTTGCAGGTCTAGTTATTAATCAGTGCTTTCTGTGAGCACCAACAGCAAAAACTACCCATTGCAAGAAACTGCTAAGTCAATGTAAATCTAGTACCGCAGCTTTTTTGGGGAATTTAATGAATGTTGGCTCTTGTATCTTTCTCTGTTGGAAATTGTAACTCCTTATTTTTTTATAACCAACATAGACCATGTTCAGTTTTCTGTTTTTCATCTCACATAATCTTTTTCTTCTGTTGTTGAAGCAGCACTAAAGAAAAGGCAACATGGAAGCAATCAAGCAACCCATTGGTGTGTAGTTTTGCCTATATACATAGTTCACACACGTTGATACTGCATGTTTATACAAAATACTGTACATAAGAGCATGATTTAGAGACGAAGCAAAAATATCTCGTGTACGTAAATGGGTGTCATTTGTCATTTTAATAACACAACGAAGGGAAAAAAAGATGCACTGTATATTTTCTAAATGAAACAAATGTGTATTTATTTTCCATGAGGGTCATTGGAGAGAATGTCATACAAATATTAGAGTACTCTTACTAATAAGAACCTTTCCATGCCTGAAATTCTTAAGCAAGTGTGTCGTCCAGTACCGTGTGTGAGTTCATGTAGGATGAAAATGTAGCCGCATGCATGCTATCTAATTCCTTGCCGTCCAAATTTTTTATTTGCTATTATTTATCTGCCACACATTTTGTTTCAGCACTTATCTGAAGGCCAAATGTTTGAATTATTTCTGAATTTTATTGCTATTGCTTTTTTAAATAAAACAAATGTTTTAAATTTTTAATGTTTGGGATGGGGAGGTGTGTGTGCGTGGGGGGGGGGTCTCCAAGGCTATAAGATGACAATTTTCTAGTAACAGATTTGGCACGGCGTTATTCTGAAATAACTCATTGGAATAACATTGAATAATTCTGCGATCTGTAGGTGGATTGTAGGAGTCGTTATTCGTGCCAGTACTGACCCAGAATTAAGTCTGTTGGATCTAATCTTTATATGAAATGCATTTCCAGGGGCCAAAAGATGAATAATCCCATTCCAGTTAACACAAATGACTTGGAATCCCTTCTTCTCTCTTTCTTTACTTGGAAGTTTTTATTTTTCACTTCTATTTAAATGACCTGAAACCCTTTCACGGCTGTGTCTCTTTTACTGTGTTTATTATACAATACGTGTACGTGTATACAAGATAAATGAATAAGATAAAACTAAAGCCATAAAACTCAAGCACTAACTCTTTAGAGCTCAGCTGAGTAGCTAGAGTTTATTTATGAAGAAAAAAAAATCTGACATGTCTTCTTTTTTCCTTGGCCAGTGTTTCTCTTTTACATTCCGTTCAGAGGTCTTTGTTCATCAAGAGGGCAAAATCCATTTTACTGTATATGTGAGCATTGAGAACAGTTGTGAGTTTAGTAGAGTGAGTGTGTCTTTTTCTACTTTCAGAGCCGTTGATGTCCTTGTTTCATAGAGGTAGCTGATTTTACAGTATTGTGATTAGTAATGTATATGCCTTGTTTTGATAGTATGAATAATAGATATAATATCACAATAGGTTCTCAATAATACTGCTAAAATTATATATATACATATATATATATATATATATATATAAATATGAGAGTGTGTTGTATTTTTGGGCTGAGTGCAATTTATGAACCAAACTGGGTCACTCTTCAAGTTTCTCTTCTTCCAGTTTAGCAGCAGAATGTACTAGTGACTACATGTACAATCAATAACACACTGCTGGTGATCTATGGCTCACGCTGATGGTTTTTGTTGGTTCGTTTAGCATATTTCTCAAGCAGCAAAACAATATAGTTAGAGATGTAACCATATTAAAGAAAAAAGAGAGAAGCTTAAAACAGTGGCACCCAAGTTTTAGGCCTGAATCCCTCCCATAGAACTATGCACAGAATTATGAAGCTGGAGCCAGGAGACGGTTATCTTAGCTTAGCATAAAGACTGGAAAGGGGGGGGGCAGCTAGCTTGGCTCTGTCCAAAGGTAACAAAATCCACCCACAAGCACCTCTAATGCTCAACCCAGTCTCAGCTGGTTGCCTGGCAACCTCAGGGTGACAAAAATACTCCAGGAAGTCACTGCTTTAGGACAAGAAATAGTCTGGCACATAACCCCTCTGTAAAGCCGCAGCTTGTCGTTTTTACATTTCAGTTTGTGTACAGATTAGAGACATGAGATATTATGTGTTAATGAGTAAGCATTAGAGGTGCTGGTAGGTTTTTTCACTTTGGATAGAGCCAGGCTAGCTGTTTCCCCCTGTTTCCAGTCTTTGTGCTAAGCTAAGCTAACCATCTCCTGGCTCCAGCTTCACACTTAAAGGACAGATAAGAGTGGTATCAATCTTCTCATCGAACTCTTGGCAAGAAGGCGAAAATATGCCTGTTTCCCAAAATGTTGAACTATTCCTTTAAGTTTACCTCAGTCGCTGAATTTTCTCTGAAGTAGACGTTAAACTGCCTTCGATCTATCTTGGCAACAATCTTCAATGTGTGGTGCGTGACGCCGCATATTGTCTAATGCAATATTATATTTATTCACTGTCCCATTAATGCTACTGACTGTGACCAAATGAAGCACTGAGGATAATTCAAATACAAGATTTCAGTGCATTTTAAAAATACTGCCAGTACCTGATCACAGTTGCCTGCATTCGTCAACACTGTTTGAGTCTACAAAGCCAAAATAACAATTCACCGCAGAGACAAACAGAACACATCAGATGATGAGGCAAATGTGATTACAGGTACATTTATAGCACATTTAAGAGATTTATTTATTTATTTCCTTTCTCTGCTTGGGTCACCACAGTCACATGACCACCGGACATTTAAGTTCTATAGGGGACAGAGACTGGGAGCTGTGTGTGCTTGTGTATGTGGGATATATAGATGAAGTGTAGGCCCTTTAGCAGACATGGTGCAAAAACACAGCACTAGAATATATAGATACAATATACAGTACAGGTCTGCCTGCATGGGACACATTGCTCATTCTTAAATGTACATCTTTGTGTGTGTATGACCGTAATACTCAAACAATCTTAATTATACTTTAAATATGGGGGTTATTCTGTTCTGTTGGTAGCTGTGTAGATGTACAATACCTTATGCACAACTGCATCTGAAACTATGTGCTGTTTCAGCTGTGCAGAGACAATTTTAGAGCACCGTTCACACAACTACCGGTAGTTGTGTTTTCCTTTTATTTTAATTTTTTTAACAAATGCTGGGATTTAAAAAGGGAAACCATCCAAAGTTCAATAGATCATTTGCCACCTTGTCAAAATGTGTTGAGAAGCCTCTCAGCGGGTACAAACACCACTTTGAAACATGTCATCTTGTCTCCTCTATTACTCGCTGTATTTCTTCTTTGTATTCTTGTGCATTATGTAATCACTCCTTCTGTCTTTACTGTTTGCGTGACGTATACCTCTAATGTAGAACGTAGGACTGTATTTGAATCAATGCCAGAATCACATTTGCTTTTTGTTTGTGTCTTTGTCCTGTTTATGTGTAACCAGCTATGTACCATCAGTATCATTATGCTGAATAGGAAGCAGGCTCACTGATTTCTCCACTGAATCTGCTTTTGCTGAGCGAAAAGAATGCCGACCTTCATGTTTACAACATGGACTTACTGTATACTGCCAAACATGCAGGACCGTACCAAACTCCCCTCTTGAGCTCTTAGTCCTCCACCTCTCATCCCTGATGCAACTATATTCTCAAGACTCCTTTCTTCTTCTTTTTTCAGCTCTTTCACTTCTTCATCATCTTTTAAAGCGTCGGAGGACAGTCAGGTTGTGTCCTCTAGCTGTGTTTCTTCGTGTCTAGTGTTGTGGTGCGCGTGTTCATGTCAGTACTTGTGCCTACTGTGGATCGCATGCTTTAGCCCTTGACTGGACACAAACGTTGCTCACAAACTCCTCTTGACCCTTGTGTGGACAAACGTTGGGGATCCCTATAAAGTTATCAAGGGAACCAAATAACTTATTACAAATTTATCATATGTGTTACCAGTTCTGTAAAAAAAACAAATAGGAAATAAAGGCCTTTTAATTACCATGACTTGTTTGTGTTTAATATGCAGTGTGTTCAGCTCAGCTGGCTCCTAATAATCTCGCTGCCTCTGATGCATAATATATTAATATCACGCAGAGAAACATTTTCATTCCTTTACAGTTTATTAAGCAAAGTGAGTAAACCAATGTGTGTATATTAAGCTATCATCAACACATTTCAAACTTTTCAATACATTATACTACATAGTTCAATATAGCTACAGCACGTGTAGAAATAGCTGACACATACTGTACCATATTTGTGGTTTTGAGTAAATCACTTTACTGGATGTGACAACAACACTGGTGTTAGAGCATGCTGCCCTGGTTGGACTCCAAAATCATCACATTGTTAAAGGAATACGTCAAACACTGGGGACTTTGGTCAACTCGCCCACTGAGTGAAGAAAAGACAGATACCAAAATCATCAATCATGTCTCCAGGCGCACCATTCATCATAACAATACAATTTTAATGCAAATGTGGAGCTGAGTCTGCCAGTTTCATACATTAAATATGATGAGATACATAAATAACACACTGCTTTGAACTTTATCTGCCTTCCCTCTTTTTGGAGTGTAGTGAAGGTGATGGCACTCCATGAGCTCCATGCTGAACCACTACAAGGCAGCAGCTTCTTTCATGGTTTTATTTTAATTCCTTGAGTTAAGTGGTCTAACTACTTAACATTTCTAATTTTTCAAACATTGTGTGGATCCCAAATATTGACATTTCCATATAATGCAACACAATGCAGTAGCACCAGTAAATATGGCCTCCAAAATGACCAGAACTAAAGCTGATAAGCTTCATAAAGTTAGGATTTATTGCAGGGCTGTAGTATTGGATGCAATAATTAATTGAACTTAATTTATCATGACAATATCATATGCACAACACAGTGCATGTTAAAATGTATGTAATTACACTGCATATAATGAAAAGTGCTAGCAACAGCTTATTCCTCAAAAAATTTGGGATTGTACTTGATATTAAAGATCACACAATACTGTGGAGGCTAAAATATCGGCATTTGTGTTTTCATCACCTAACAGAAAGATGGTCAAGTGGTCAAACTAAACTTAACGGTGTATTCCTTTAAAAGAAAACTGTGTAAACAAAGTATAAAAGATTGAAACTAAGAAATGCATAAATAAATAAATATATCTCTATTACAAAACATAACATAGGACACTTTCTTTCACACACACACACACACACACACACACACACACACACACAAACAGATCGTCTCCTCTGTGTAGCCATTCTGCTGTTTTGAAGCTGAGTCATTGGATAAAAAAAAAACCTCTATGCAGGACACGTAAAACCAAACATGAAGAATGGCTACTGAAACCACACTGAAAGAACTGATGAACAGAATCTGGCAAATGCTAAATTACATTACGTGCTGCTAGTGATGGCCAAGTGATCAAAGCTCAGCACTGTGCACTCTGTACAAAATGTTTATACCCAGCACTCTGCCTTTCAGGGCTAACATTCGGTCCTCTTCAAATACCAAATACAGTCATGACATTATCATATGTTAGGTAAATAAAAATGTAATTTTCAAAAAGATAGAGCTTTGACTGAAATGTCACAAACAATGTATCTAACCAGTTGGAAATGGTTTGCAGGTTTGCTGTTGTAATGCAGGGCCCTGATACTTGGACCATACAAAACTGTCAAAAAACATGGATGTTGTTTCTACAATGTCACCGATTCCTAAAGTTTCTAAAGGGACGTTTTGGGTCAAGAGTTCAAACTTAAGAGGCACTGAGGGGGATGAGCAGGCACAGCTGAGCGACAAACCTGAGAAAGTTGTCAAGACAAACACAACCCAAAACATGTGTCTTATTATTATTAACCCTAAGCCTTATTATCATCATCAGAGAGTAAACATTTCCAAAATTATTTTTGAAATCAGCAGTTGTATTCTTATATAAAAAATTCTTAGTTTGGAGCAAACATCTAGTTGCCATTAGAAGAGCTGCTTCTATGGCTGTTGCTACTCAGATGCCTTGGTGGATTCATGAAAAAAACGACATAATTCAATGACATAAAAATACAATGACAATGACATCATTCAATGATGATGAATAATTGGCTTCTCTCTTCTTTCGTAACCAAAACAACATTAAAATACTTTTCTGCAGTGCGCGATGTAGCAACAAACGTGATGTCTCAATGTGATGTGTGTGGGTACAGGGTATAATAAAAGAATATAAAAAAAGTGCCTTCATGCAAAACCCCTGGATTTGTTTGAACTGGGCCTTGAAAGGTTATTCAAACAGTGCAACTGGTCCCTGATTGGTTAATGTGAAATACTGGATATTACAAAATAATAATAACAAGTAGAAACAAGCCCATCACCGTAACTCAGAGGGGAGCCACAACTTGGGAGATCATGGATAATGAGTCTGCCATATCAGGGTCGGAGCGTCCACAGACACAGAACAGGAGCTTCAGACATCTTTTCATTTGGACAGTTTGCTGATGACTCGAATGAGAGCCCCGTTCTCATCCTTTAGCCTCTGGTTGTCTGACTTGAGCTCTGTTAAGATCTGGGACAGCAGAAGCACAGACATTATATTAGAAAATAATATTATCATCACAGTTATGTACACTCAGGGAAATATATGTTAAATGGTTTGTGGATACTGTGAAGCTTCAGGTGGCACAAATGACAAAATTCACCAGGACTATCCACTGTAATGATAAAATGTCTTCAATCATTACTGAGAACAAGTGGGCTAAAAGTTGTCTTTCAGTAAAGTTTGAGGCCAAGCAATGAGGACATGCTTTATAGTACCTGATCATGCAAGTGAGGAGTGACTTTGACAATATGTTCTGCATGTGTGAAAGTGAAAGAGAATAAAGTCAAAGAGAGAGAAACTGAGAGAGGGTCAATTTCCCAAATCTAGGTCATGTCTCTCATGAGGAGCAATGACTAAAAATAACCACCCTCTTTGCCAAAGTATTTCCCCTCTACTAGAGACAAACAATAACCCTCTGCTCTAGCTGTGACATATTACCGAAGAACTGGTGAATGAGCACATGGCATCATCATGTTCATAGCCTGTGGCAAATCACATGTTTGGAGCTCCTTTTTTATTTTGTTTCGTTTCTATTTAGTATACTGAATAATAATCCAAAACCGCAGTATATAAATCCCATGATCATGGTAATGTCCTGCTCTAAATGCAATTAAAGTAACAGTTCAACAGTTTGGAAAATAAGCTTATTCACTTTCTCGCCGAGAGTTAGATGAGAAGATTGATACCACTTTATTATCTACGTACGCTAAACATATAGCCAGCAGCTGGTTAGCTTAGCTTAGCACAAAGACTGGAAACAGTGGGAAACAGCTAGCCTGGCTCTGTCTAAAGACAAAATCTGCCTACCAGCACTTCTAAAGCTCACTAATTAACATGTTATAACTTGTTTGTTTAATTTGTACAGAAACCAAAGTGTAAAAGCGATAATTCGTCAGTTTACAAGGGGTTATGTGCAGGAGCTAGGCTATTTTTAGGCCGGACGCAGTGATTTCCTGGTGTCTTGTTGACACCATGAGGTTGCCAATTGTTTTTATTTTTTAATGGATTAAAGAAATGAGATACAAAGTGTTAATTAGTGAGCTTTAAAGGTGCTGGTAGACAGATTTTCTTTTACCTTTGGACAGTCAGGCTAGCTGTTGCCCCCCTTTTCCAGCTCCTTTATACTAATCTAAGCTAACTGTTTCCTCACTATAGCTTCATATTAGCAAGCAGACATGAGGCTGGTATCAATCTTTTCATCAACCTCTCTGCAACCAGGCAAATAAGCTCATTTCCAAACATGTCTAACCACACCTTTAAAGTAACATATTCATCTGGGGGGTTTTTGCACTGACAGGGGTCATGAACCAAAACACACGCAGAAATAAATCTGTAACATCTCTGTGCTCGTGTCTCACCCAGCGGCACAGGACTTGTTCATTTTGAAAGCTTATGATCTCACACGTTTCATTTCCTTTGGAAGATTGATCAGAATGGCTATTTTCCTTGGCAAATAACGTTGTATTGATTACACAGCACATTACACAGAACCCACATATATTTGACTGTTGCAAGATCAATAACCGCTATAAATGCGTTTATTCTTTATAGTGCAGACAGCTACTGTAGATGTTTAATTTAGATGGGGAAAAAAAAAACTCTTAATGCAGTGTTCATGTCATGTGAAGCCCCATGCAACACGAATGTAGCTAAAAATACACTTCAAAGGAGGTTTATGAGAAATGTTTAGGTGGAGGGGTCAGCAGGGTCGCCCTCTGATGGCCATAAAGGAGATTGGGTTAAAAGATTGCAGAGGAAGATGCATTGCAGTGTGGGGGGAGTGAGCATCGGGAGGGTGCAGGACCTGCCTGAGAGGAACACAGCAGAGGACGAGGGGGCTGTAGAGGCACCAGAAGGAGAGAGGAGTGTAGAAGTTAGGTGGCTGAGGAGGGGAGAGGAGGGGGAGAAAGGAGGACAGATGATGTCAGAGGATCAGAGGTCCTCTGTCTCCGGCATGGAGGCCGTCTCAGAGAGGCGGGCGAGGACGCGCAGCATGGCTCTATTCTCAGCCAGGAGACACTCGTTCACCCTCCGCAAGCTCTGGACCTGAGCCAGAGCAGGGAAAGCCTGCACAGAGGAGGACAGAGATACAGAGAGGGGCAGACAGAGAAAGCATGCAGGGAGGCAGGCCATGTGCAAAGAGAAAGACTCATACAGAGACATACTGTACATACATATCCATGGGCGCATGCCTCATACAGGCATGCGCCCACACATGCGCCCACACACCTACGCAGACAGGGGAAAAGAACAACAGATCTGAGGGACTCATCTGCAAAACTTATTCAAACCAATATTTAATAACAGGGAGATTATGAGAAGAAATAGCAAAAGCTGCAACAAGCAAAGGAAATTAGGAAGCCAGTTCTCCTTGGGCAGAGCTGTATGTAGAGAGTGGTGAGGTGCTGAAGTGTTATTATATGCCTATAGCTTTGCAAAGGAGAGAGAATTCAAATTCATAAAAATTCACATAACCTAAAACTCTACTATTTCACACTTTGTACAAGAGCCTAGTCTGTTATAAGTCAAAGGAAAAGTAAACTATTCATTCCCCCCCTCTCTTCCCCCTCTTCTTGGCCTGACATTTTGAGGTAAACCTCAATGTGGTTCGACAGAAACGTCTGTGGTTTGACGCAATTCCACAGGGTAAACCACACACATACACACACACACATACAGTACACACACACACAGGGCATTTGTAATGTTTCAGGCTACCCAAACACAAGTTTTTAGACGTGAGTATGGCCAAGAATGAGGTTTTAGGAGGACATCCAGCTGCTTCTTACAACATCAAAACACATTTATTAGAGCAATTTGAAGCCAGCTTGTGTTTGGGACTTAACAGTTCATGCATATAATGAAGAGGTGCCCTTGGCAAGAGGGAAGAGAAGGACAGAGTGAGGCGAGAATGCATAATGACCAGTATCCTTTGTTATACTCTCTTAATATTGAGCTCTTTGATATTAAATTAGATCTGACCACACTGTCAAGTCCTGCAGATAACTTTAACTGACATAACTTAATTAAGTTTTAGAGGATGTCGAGAATAATTCCGCTTTTCTGTACGAAATGTAAGACCCTGAAAAGTAATCTGACACTATCACAACGATACTATTTCAAAAGGTAAAAAAAGGACACACAGTGCTTTCGATGTGAAACACCTTAAACCAGGTTCAGTCAACTACAGAGCTGCAGTGCCAGCAGGGTCAGACCTGAGGAGGTAGTCCCAGTCCTACCTGCGACCCCAACTGGAGATGAAGCTGTGCTTATGTGTGCCATCTACAGGCAAGGAGTGTAATAGCTTTTACAATTTTGACAACTGTGACAAATATCACTATCTAATTGCAGTGTTTTTTAATAGCTATACACACAAGACAGCAGCAGCAGCAGCAGATGTAACACTCACAGTGGTGTAAGTGTTGCCTGTAGAAGGCAACACTGATATTTCTACATCTGGAGGTCTTAAGTGTTGCTGCTATCTTTCCTTTCCAGTAGGTGGCACAGGCTAGCACTAATCTTGTAATGACTGAGCAGCTCCCCGCTTGTGGAGAATCTGTAACTTGCTAAACGTGAACAAGTGACTTTGTGAGTGAGTGACAAACCAGCTTCTTGGCATGTTTTGCGTCTAAAGGAAATAGAGAGACTGTGTCCCTGCACCCCTGTAGCATTTACGGTCTGAAGTACTTAGAGCTTATCATGTGATGTACATGTGTGTCCACACGTGTAAACATGCCCGAGTCTCTGACAGAACAGAATCGTGTGAGGTGACAGGCAGGTGTCAATCACTCCTTTGTGTCATAGCGACCACTCACCATCCCCCCTTGCCCTGAGACAGCCTGCTCTCAGGGCTGGTACCCACAGCGGAACCGCAGTGGGGCATCCTGCTGACGGAACCACGACAACATGGGGGTCAAACCTGCTGCTAGCATACCACACTGCTGTATGTGTCCTATTTATAATCTCCTCGTCGCTGTCTGCATATATATTTTCTCAGACCGGAGCCGTGATTTTATATCTCTTGAGGAATATGACAATGTCGCATAACAATCAAATTATAATCTTATTGTGTAATTTGTGACTGCTTGCACAAACCAGTCCACGTCTACTCAGGCCTGAAATCTCTCTTCTGCTCTGCCCTGTGTTTCTTTGTGAAGCAGAATACACACCGAGCTGTGCAGGAATGTCGCACAAAAGCAGCTCTTTTGCTCTTGGACGGGGTTTGGTATTCAGCTGGAACTAGGTCACAGTGTTCACCCCAACAGTGGGATAAGTGGAGCAGGGGAGCAGCAGCACAGGCTCCTCCTTAGCCTGGCAGGAAGTGGCCCAGCAGAACACTGTGGGTAATGAGCCTGAAGCATTAACCTTCCCTCTCCTTGACTCCAAACCCACCTGGTTAACCACAACCCTGGAGTGTGTTATGTGTGTGTGTGTGTGTGTGTGTGTGTTTTGTTTTGTAAAAACACTTTAGGCGTGCTTGATTTAGCATGGATGAGAGGGGCTTGACTGGAGGTGTACACCTTCAAGTGCTGTTAGTGTTATTATAATGTTGGGGGAAAAAACATCACTGAGATAAATAAAGCACACACTTGTATCAGGGACAAAATATGACATTTAAACACAGGGTGAGTTTGCACAATTTACTTTTTGCATGCACTGACCTTTAACTCCTCCTCCATGTTTGACACTCTTTTCTCAAGAGCTTGTTTTTCCTGTAAATAAAGAAGAAACAACTCAAATAAAATTTCCTTTTGGAAACCAAAAGAGTGCCAAAGCCATTAAACTATAATTTGAAGTAGACAGCAAAATTAGAGGGAAAAAGACTAAGAAAAGATATGGACGTTCATCCATCTTGAGTGCAGAAGAGCTTGATCAAATAAAATACCAAAAGGTTGCCAAGACACTTACCCTTTTCTCTGAATCAAGTACTGTAGATCTCTCTGACATTCTGTCGTGCCTCTAGAAGTCAGAATAGTGCTGTTATTGTGAAGTATTGGGAAAAAATATCTAATATCTTATTTTTTGACTATGATTTCATTAAGTAATCAGCCATGACCTTCCTTCAGCACACCCATGGAGAAGCAGTGAAAAGATGACTGAATTGACAGTTTCTTTCAGTTTTCTGTACCTGGTTAACTTTCTCCAGCTGGGAACGTATCTTGACCAGTTCTTGTTTGCTGTCCTGCAACCTGGACTTGAGCCTCTCATTCTCATGCAAAGCTTCTGCATACATCTGAAAATGAACAACATGAAGATTATAGATAAAGAATAGCTTTATTCCAAAAATTTTGGTCTTTAAATGCGTAAAAAATCATCTTTTTTTTTTTTGCTAATCAAAATTTTATAGATTTTTCTTAGTTGAAAAAAATTAAATAACACATTAGCCAATCTAACAAGGAAATAAAAAGTTAAGTTAAGCAAACAAATGGAACCACAAAGTCTTCAGTATTAAATAAACAAAAAGGGACATTAGGTAGGAATTAGTAATAAATCAAATGTGCATAATATATGAATGAACAGATAAATCGTGAAATAATTTACAAAATAATTAAAACCATATCCCATTATGTAATTTTATCGTTCGTGTTTCCATATTATTGGAAATCTTTTTTATTTAATTATAGAATTTTGTATTTCAAAATGCACTTTTCCAAAAGTGTGTTTTTATTTCATAATGGTATTTTTCCCAATGGCACTTTTTTAATGGCCCCTGCCTCTCTGAAGCAAGCAAACTCAACAACTGCTATCAGGTTTTGTCAGGATCCATGGACTTTGTCTTGTCTTGCTTATGTCTGTGTTTAGTTTCTGGTTTTATTTTGAAGTCGTGTCTCCTGTTTCCACTGTGTTCCTGCCCTTGTGTCTCGTACCTTGAGTGTCATTACCCTTGATTGTATTCACCTGTTCCCCATTGCTCACCTGTGCCTGATTCCCCTCGTTAGCCTTTCCCTGTTTATGCCTGTCCTTTTCCTTTGTGCTCTGTTGGGTCGTTGTCTTTTGTCATGTGTTCTTCATGCTGTGTTCCTGTGTTGTCGTGTACCGGGACATACTTCCTTGTTTCCTGTCTACCTGTATCCAAGTAAGTGTTTAAATAAATCTTTTGAGACTGCTGCTAATCTCTGCGTCTGGGTCCACTCCCTGCTTCCTCTGTTGTGACAGGTTTAGCCAGTTAGCTGCTGCTAGCTAGCTTAGAGCAATTGCTAAGCAAGTTTTGTTGTTTTGCCCAAATCTGTCTTTCTGTCTTATATTGATTTGGTTAAAAAAGAACTATTGTCAGCATTTATAAACATACTGTACAAGTATAACACTAATCTGTCATATTGTATAGTGGCCCAGCAGCCTCATATTACACATTGGTTAGATGGGCTACTATTTCAGTCAAATGTAGATATTATGTCTGAATACTCTAAATAATTCCAAGATAAGATTCTTATACTGTTCAATTAAAGTCCAATTAAATCTCCATCTGCTTGCTCTTACTGGAATGTTATAAAAATAGATGAATCTGCATGGTGATCCGACACTCAGGACCCCAGCTTTCTGCACCACATGACTCATTAAAGAGGGATGGTTGTGCTTGATTAAACTGAGTTACTACCTTCTTATAGTCTTTGGTAGCGGAGTCTTGCTCCTGTCTATTCAGAGCGGCCAGTCTCGTCTCTCTCCGTGTGTAAGAGCTGGTGCGGCCCAGTGGTTGGTCAGTTGCACTCTCCCCACTGGAGTCATATCTAAAGTTAACACAATCGGTACACAGTGCCACTTTATATAGGGCGTTTATTTATTTTCAGGAAATATAGTTCTGTTACAGGAGATGCAAAAACAACAATGCTAAATCCTTACCTGGACAATCTGTCATGCTGAAAAACAAAGAATAAAACCTGTTAGTTTGATCACTTAGACAGAGCCACAGCATGGGAACAACACAATGTTTAAAAAAGTTGTGGTTGGATCCAGATTTATTTGTTTGATAAGACCAAACAGAGGCTTGGCAGGAAAATATCTTCCATTTTGAGACAACAGAACAAAACTTCTAAGTGTATTATCACAGCGTGTTCAGAGGCCTGAAGTCCCAGCAGAAAGACCTGCATGCAGAAGTGAGATATAATTCACCCCAACACTGCACTGACATGGTAAGCACAGATCAAACCTCCCCAGTGAGCCCAGTTAATCTTCTAGAACAAGCGGCTGCCATGCAAATGCCTGCAGTGGAAAGATGACATCAGAAGCTAAGTATCTCCTGTGTGACGGGTTGTCGTCTGACCTCAGACAACAGACTGATAGCAGACTGTTCTGGCAGGTTTTTGCTATGACTAGTCCAGTGCACATGACTGCCAAGTTACCTGTTGTGAGACATACTGAGTTTAACATTTCACCAGGAGTCCGGGTATTGTGCTACACTCAGAGGAGTTGTTTATGTATTTGTTCCTCTAGCTGGATTTCACTCAGGTCTGTGATTTCAGAAATCATGTGCTTACAATTATAATTAGCACAGAAGTGGTAGGTGTAGTTTACTGCCTCCCTGTGCTAATGTACATGTCATACACTGTGTGCACAGGGTCTACAATATCAGTTTGTCTATCCAGACCTTCAGCCAGACTTGTTTCTGCACCGAACAAAACTGAACAAACGAATAACTCACTGCCATCAGCTGATAAAGGTGGCACATGACAGGATGATAACGAAGTGTTTACTATCAGAGACTGGTAAAGAGAGATAGGACGTGGTAATATGAGGTCAGACTGATCCATGACGTCTTTGCAAAATCTGATGCAGTCTCGTAAATTTTACTCCTAAATTCAAAGATTTGGAGTTGCTGTCTTGCCAGGGAAAGAGAGCTTTAAACACCTCTGTTCAGAAACGCTTTGCAATAAACGTCTTGTGTGGTGGTCCAAGCTGTTTGAGACGAGAAGCAGATGTAAGACCGCATTAAAGGCATGTGCTTTATAGGAGGACATTTATGTCAAAAGGAACGGTGAGCACAGTTATTCCTGCACTCACAATTGGGGAGTTGGGGGATATTTCATGCTGTGTCAAAGGAGCTATTCCTCAGCAAGTGTTTACATAACTGAGCCAGTGCTGCCTGTCCTTATGTGGTCATGTGCTCAAGCAGAGCCATCCAGGAAAAAACAGACCTCCATGACCTCAGATGAAAAAGGGGCCATGGATGGAGCCAAGAAGAGCTCTCACTCACTCTGATCTCTTCGTGCATTGCTGAGGAGATTCCTCAGTCTGATTTGGTGCACATTCATTAATCACCCGGGATGATTAGACCCCTGGTTTTATGAATAAATTATCATGAAGTCTGCTTTTGGGGATATGAATTGTTACACAGCCCTTCACCAAACTCTTTCAAGATTCTAAGTTCCCGTACGCAAACCTATTTCACACTAGAGGATTAGCAAATTGGTGAAATTAGTTTAACAACTTTAATTTCAGTGAAATCGTACGTGAGCCTGGAGGGGTTTACACTACCTGAAACTTAGTAAAAGAGCGAATCCTTACAGTAATACATGCTCTTACATGTATGTCTGCATCATGAAACGTTTTGTCCAAATTGAGCCAAAGCCAGAAACTGGATCATAGTTGAAATTCTACTTCTGATAGCATCTGCAGCAACGTGATTCCCTTGTTAGGAAAAATGGAGGGAGTCAGAAGTGGCACACGTAGCTCAGCAAACTATGTGAGGCAGAGCAGATGCAGGAGGAGACGATCAATTGTTGGGGCAGAAAAACAACAGGGTGTCAGACTGATGGAAACCTACAAACGGGTGCATGTTTGAACCACGGGCGCTCTGTAAACACGACTGCCTCCAATTTTATGGTTTGCCAGGACCAACATCATACACACCGGGGGGGATGCATGAGCTCACTGCTACAGTGTATAAATGATAATGTTAACGGCAGTTTGAAAAGAGCCAATTAAATCACCATCATCACTCTCGTGCTCACCTCTTTCACTTCTTCCCCTCGTTATGTCACAGCATCACTCCTTCAGAGCTGACTGGATTTTGCAGTAGGAAAATCTGAGCTACACACACACTCTTCATCACACACAACCATAAAAGACGTTTCTTCCACATTCACTCACCTTTTCTCACTTCAGCCACTCGATTATTAACTCTTTACGGTGCATCTGAGCCTGTCTGGCCACTTAGAGCATCTTCTTTTTTCTTTTTCAAGAGCACTTACTCAAAATGCCTCACATCCAGTGGTGTAAGAAGTACTCAGATCCTTCACTTAAGTAAAAGTACTAATACGGCAATGTAAAGAATACTCCATTACAAGTAAAAGTCCTGTTCAGTGTCTAAAATCCTACTTAAGTATGTTAGTATTATCAGCAAAATTTAAAACTTAAAATATCAAAATAAATGTACTCATTCTGTTATTGACTTATGTAGTTAGATTGTTAATACTGATGCATCAATGCGTAAGTAGTATTTTACTGTCGTAGCTGGTCGAGGTGGAGCTCGTTTTAACTACTTTTATAAACAGTTAGTTTAGTCCAGTGGTTCCCAACCTAGGGGTCAGGCGCCCTCCAAAGCGCCACAAGAAAAATCTGGGTGGTCGTGAGATAATTAATGGAGTATGAAAAGAAGAAATTCATGTTTTTTGGAGTATTCTCCAATCTTTGCTATTATGAAACATTTGATAATTTTATGTCTTTGGGCCTTGAGCAGGTATTTAAATTAAACTATTTGAGAAGTTTAGAGGCGAAATATTTCTTTTGTGGAACCGCTAAAAACTCAGACATCTGAACTCATAGACTGCTTTTCCCTCTTAGATGTTGTACAATTAGCATACAATGGGAATACTCAAGTAAAGTAAAAGTACCTCAAATTACAGTACTTGAGTAAATGTACTTAGTTACTTTCAACCACTGTGAACATCTGCCAGATGAGTCATTCAATAATGCAAATGTGTTCCTCCTTATACTTCTTCCTGTTGCTCACAGATGCAACACACATTGTGTTTTACCAAAGAGGACAAGGCTCTCATCAAAACATTGTGGCAAGTGCTAAAAATACATCATCCACCTGATTCCAGCCCCCTCTACATTGCATTTTCTCTCCTATGAAAACTCAACCCAATTCAGATTGGGTTGACATCATGCAAAGTGAATGTCTGAGTTTCACCATGGATACAACACAGAGAGACTGACACTTCTTGAAAAGAGAGCAGGAGAATGACAGCATCCACCGGCAGCATTCACTGCTAGCAACTGTGCTATGATGAGAGCGTCTGTAGCATTGCATGAGATAAATGTGTGCATCTCTAAATAGACAGAATCACGTGGCTTCATAGTTCTACATTTCTTTCTGTCCCTTTAAATGTGGCTGTCACACAGAGCACAGCTCAGTCTGGTGCACTGACATAAACACAACAGTCAAACAACGCCCATGAGAATAAGCCACTTAGACAGAAAAAAAACAACAGGAAATTACAGAGAGAATGTTTCAATCCAAAAGTATTTTCCAGAAAGCGTGGTCAAACTCTCATTGCTTCAGAGAAAATACTTGCCTCTCTTTCAAGGGTCATCAAATAAGCTGAGACGATGATGATGGTGTTCACAAGTTAAGCTCATTTAATGAATCAGGAGTGGCCGATTTTTCATGCAAATGCACTTAATCATGTAGACATGAGGAATGAACTCTTACCCTCCTAATGAAATGAGTAAATATTTGCTTGTTTAACTGAACACCCTCACAAATGGCACATCTCCAAACACACAAATACTTTACCTGGGTCTGCAACTAAAATTTATTTCCATCATCAACTAATCTGACAGATTTTTCTTGATTGTCATAAAATAGCAAAAAATGCCTTGTAGAATTCAGTCCAGAGTGATGTCTTTAAATTCTTTGTTTTATCTGACAAACTAAACCCAAAGATATTCAGTTAACTATCATATGACACAGAAAAGTAACCATTCCTCACATCTGACAGGCTGAAATCACAAAATATTTCATACTTTTGCTTGAAAAAAGACGATTAAGAAATTATTGAAATAGCTGCCAATTCATTTTCTGTCAATCGACTAACCGATTCATTGTTTGAGCTCTACTTTACACAGAGCTTGTACTGTCATGTTTTTAGACGTCTTAGAAGATTTGGTCTGAACCCAGAAAAATGTATCTGGTTTACGGATCAATCACTAACACCTTCAGGAAATAAGTTTGGATTAACAAATAAACTATGAATTCTAATATCAATCATTTTAACAGCTTCATGATTATACATAGATATGAAATTAGACACATCTATCCTGTTAAATTGGTGAAATCATCAAGTTTAAATTCAAAAAGCTATTTTTCTCTAGAAGATAAGCTTCTGGTCTTACTCTGTAGTTTTTGTCTGTAGGGGACGGAGAAGACGGTGGTGAATCTGTCAGTGACTTCCTGGTGCGAGTCAGGTCCTTGGTGCGTGGGTAGTAGGATGACATCTCCCTCCTCTACCTCGGACTGGCAGGTCAACTTCTACTGTAACATTCACCAAGGCCACCACCAGATAACAGCTGCACCGACGCACAGATTCCCTCAAGCAACAGTGACGCAGATGCCCATGACTGCGCTCCCGGGGAATCCTCAGCAACAACAGGTGTGTGTGTGTGTGTGTGTGTGTGTGTGTGTGTGTGTCAGTCCAGCTTCACACTCCCATGAGCTGGAGAGAGCTGCAGCTAAGTTTGGAAGGATTTCAGATGTGTGGTCACACCTTCTTCAAAGCTCAGACAGTGAAGCAATAATCAGACAAAAATGCAAAGAACAACAAAACTAAATCACTCTTTAACTAGTAAAGCAAACAAATGATCATCCCTTGTCTCCGCTCTGTTGACGTTGAGGTCTGTGATGAAATGTGAAAAAGTCCAAAAGGAGGCAGCCAAGAGAGAAAAGTTTGCTCCCAATGCTGCCTCTGCCTATGTTTCCCAAAGTTATACACACACTCTCTCTCTATCTCCCTCCCTCCCTTGCTTTCTCTCTCTCCTTCTCCTTTCACTGCTTGGTCGCCCTCCCAGTCCCTCCACCCCTCCTACCCCCACGCCCCCCTGCTTCTCCCTGCTGTCTTCAGCTTTGGCAGCCTGCCAGAGGCTCTGCTGTGGCAGGACTCGGCACCGAGGGCTAAAATTGTCCACTGATGTGGGATAAGTGGAGGTGGAGCACAAAGCCGGAGTCTGGGGTGGGTGGTGTTATGGGGGGGGGTCCTGCAGCAGTTTGCGTCCTGGAAGGTCAACACACAGTATTACCTGAGGATACATCAACAACCGTGAGGTCAAGTAACTCTGTACACCCTACAGTGTGATGGAGACAAGATGCTGTTAGTATGAGTGTTACATTGTTGTTGTTTTTTTGGCTCAGTCTGTGACCTTATGAGGTTTGTAAAAATATAAATATAAAATTTTTGTTTCATCTTTCTTCAAAGTCACCATCTTACCAAGGGAGTAGTTTTGAGCAATACGCTTATCTGCTTTCTTGCAGAGAGACAGGGGGAAACAGCTAGTTAAGTGCAAAGGTAACAAAATCCGCCTACCAGCACCTCTAAAGCTCACTAATTAGCATAATATATCTTACCTGTTTAATTTGTACAAAAACTGAAGGAACAGTTTGACATTTTGGGAAATACGCTTAATCATTTTCTTGACGAGAGTTAGATGAGAAGATTGGTACCCCTCTCTCCTGTCTGTGTGGTAAATATGAAGTTACAGCCAGCCGCCGGTTAGCTTAGCTTAGCACAAAGACTGGAAACAGGATGAAACGGGTGTTTCAAAGGTAACAAAATCTGCCTACCAGCACCTCTAAAGCTCCATAATTAACACGCTATATCTTGTTTGTTTAATTTGTACAAAACCAAAGTGTAAAAACATGTTGCATTTTTACGAAGGTCATGTGCCACGCTATTTCTTGGCCGAGTCCAGTGCCATAAAACTGCAACTTGTTGATTTTACACTATTTGTACAAATTAAACAAGCAAGACATGTTAATTATGGAGCTTTAGAGGTGCTGGTAGGCACACAGAGGCAGACTAGCTGTTTTACCCTGTTTCCAGTCTTTGTGCTTAGCTAAGCTAACTGGCAGCTGACTGTAACTTATTTACATATTTACCACACAGACAGGAGAGAGGATTACCAATCTTCTCAACTATCTCTCATCCAGAAAATGAATAAGCATATTTCCCAAAATGTCAAACTGTTCCTTTAAACAACCCTGTAACCCTGCAACCCCCCACCCCTTACTTTTTTCCCATAGAGTCTGCACAAGCCGGCTCATGCTATTTTCCTTTTATAGTGAGGTTCGCAGCACCTCGATGTTCCTAAACTCCCTCAACCTTGCTGAGGGCAAATAGATAGAAGGAAAGATAGGCGTGAAAGGAATTAAACAAAAACACAGAAGGAGAAAAAAATAGCAAATATGGACGGAGCAAATATGAAAGACAAAACAAAAGAAAGCAAAAAAGACTGTGATGACGTGATGTGGCTTTCAGTTTGGTGCTAGCGAACAACCATCCACACACCACATTAACATAGAGGTGCTAATTTAAGCACTTCAAGTATCCTTAAACTGCCTCTTAAGCTCTTCTTAAAAGGTTGAAGTTCATAGCTTTGGTTAATAAACTATTCTGTATTGTATCAGTGATACACTGTGTTTGTTTTTGTGGTGGATCATTTGAGATAAGACCCATGTAAGTTCCAAGAACTGAAATCGACAACAGTAACCATCTTGTATATAAAGTATATTTGTAATACACGTTCTTCTTCAGAAACCATCCGTAAAGACTATGACTTGGTGGCAGTGAACTACACTGGCACTGTTGTTGGAGAGTTGTTGTTGTATTACGAGTTGATCCCAGCTGGAGTTCCCCCAGTCTGATCCTCACTGTCAAATTCAGGACTTTCCATAGGGGATATTATTGTCATGCATTTCATGGATACAGAAAATGAGTCAGAGTTTACTTGATTTTTGGAGTAAATGTTCAAGAGCAGGACGCCCTACCAGCAGGATCTAATTACTGAATCCCATCCAATATAAAGTGGTACTGTTGTAGAAAAACTGTCTGCAAAGGTAGTCTTGCTTGCTCTGTCTCTGCTTATTCCTTCTCTCATAATTGCCACCCTCGCCGACAATCTTAAAAGTTGCAGAATCTCTTAGCTGACTTGCTCTACACCTGTCTGTCTCTCTGTTGCTGAAAATCAATGTGGAAAATCTGCTTAGATCATCACGGAGCCATGCAGAGGTCAGCTCTGGTGATGGGCCGCCTGTCATGCCTGTCTGATGAAACCTCGCTGCTCGGTATGATTATTGCAGACAGATATAGTCCTCCCAGTAATGCTTAGAGACTCTCATGTTACCAGCAGATCTCTTTTTTAGATTCCACCATGGGGGACAGCTGAAGCGCTGACCTGGAGTCAGCTCACAGGGAAAAAAACTACTTTCCATTCATACTGTATAATCTTGCAAATGTCACCCTTCATTGCCTTATCATCTCTGTGTCACCTCTCCTTCCCGTTCACGGTGGTATCTATATTTATCTTCTTTTTTGGAAACACAAAGAAACAGAACATCCCCACAGAAACTAAGGGAGTTGCCAGGTTGCTCCGAGCAGGAGGAATTAGGGATGAGGTTCAGGGTCAGGGTTTTTCCAATGCAGCACACAGGTAACGGTTTAAGGGTGAAAGAGAAAGGAAAGTCAATCCCTCTGAATCCAAGGCTAAGACGAAGCAGAGAGCATATCAGTTTTTCCCAATATGGTATGGAATGCTGAGACACCTCAGCCATGTGATGTGAAGAAGCAAAGCGACCTAGAGGGAGGGTGGGGGTGGGGGGTTGGTCCTCCTGGACTGTCTTTCTATGAGACATTAAGCAGCACTTCTTGTTAAAAGAATCTCTGAACACATGCTTCACGTCTACGATTGCGGTACTTCTCAAAATATTGCATCAGAGATCAGAGCGTAGCTGCCTTTGAAGCATACACTTAGCTTTCGGGTGAGGGAAGAACAGGATGTGAATATGAGACACTGGTGCTAATGAATATTGAACAATAAAATAATAAAAATAAGATTCTCAGCTGTGAAGTAATTCATATATAGTGGCCATTTTTTCATAAATAAGACATCATTTTGACTTTGCTGACGATAACCAAAGTCTGTCATGAACACACTTAAACTTAGAAACATATTCTCAAGGGATCTCAATGTATTAGAGCGTAGTTTGAATCAAGAGAACTGTAAATACTCAGTTCCTCTTGGTAAAAATAAAATGTGAAAATCTTTTGGTTCCATCTAGTGGCACTGAGGGAGAACAACAGGAAAATATTGCCACCAAACAGAGTGGCTCAAATCATCTTTTTTTTCTCCTGTGGCTGTCTCTGATTGTTAAAAGAGCACAGTGGTTTTCCACATACCTCTGCAGTGTTGTAGTCTGAACCTGTGACATCACAGCAGTGTCGTCTCTGTTGCTGCTTTGTTGCAAAGGTCAGCTGTGCTGCATCTTCAGCAGGGTTCTGGTTTTCATCTCTCCACCACCTCTCACCAACTGCACATGGAAAGTAAGTTTTTCTGTTGCAATTATCTATTACTCACAGCTGAAAATGAACAATGACACAACACTTACTGACAAACCTAACCCCAGTGTTCTGTCTGGAGACCCCGGACCCTCTATCGTAGCACACAAACATACATAACATTGTTTTATCCCTTTGATATTAACGACTATTTGCTTATAAACCTAATGAACTGATGACATGATTCAGAAGGCCACTACAGATGCATTATTTCTGTTTTGGCATCTCAAAAGCTGGAAAACATGGTTAAATACATTACATACATACAGGGATTTTCATCAGTGATTGGCTCCCAGAATCTTAACTTAGTCTATTAGGATTTCTGTCATTGGAGTTTTATAACAGTTTATAACATAAGAGGTCTAAAAATATCCAAATATAAGTAACTATGTAGGATGACATATTGTTCATTTCTTTGTCTGTGAATGACTTTTTGGCAAACACAAGGAACACATTCTGTACACGCATAACTTTTAAAACATGAAATTTTTTACTTATTTGGCGTAATACCAATGCTTTATGGTAATTTCTGTATTTTGTAACTTTAATCAAATGCACTGCAATACTTATCCAGGCTACATATTGGGTTATAATTAGGTCAGAAGAAAAGGAAAAAGCTGAAAATATCTGCAAATATTATGATCATACAGCAGTGTCGGTGGACCCCAAACAATGAGGAAGTAAAGCCAATGTCAATAAGACACACACACACACACACACACAAACATGAATGTTTTCTGACCTCTGAAGGAGTTGTTGCAGTAAGGCAGGCCACAGGATCCAGCAATAGGCGAATATGAAAGGTTTGGTATCGGAGACTCAGCGAGGGTTTCTAACCTGGGTTCAATGTTCCCCTCCTGTACATGCATATGACAAAAAAAATCTGAAATTACAGATAAATCACCAACATCCTCCAAAGTTACAAACCAACCACTTCTGCAGCAGGAAGCCTAACCTGATTTCTGCATAAATTTCTCTTCCTAACCTTACCTCATCTATTTTGCTCCATTTCGGACTGATCTCCGTTGTTTCCGTAGACTCTGTCAGGCTGATTTTGACTCTCCTGTCATCTGTCAAGCCTTTCCTCAGACAGGACCGTTCATCCAGCGTGCTTCCTTCCTCCGTCTGCCTGTCTTGAGGAGACAGGCTGTTGGTCTTCTGAGCCTCTTTCAGGTCTGTCAGAGTCACACCCTGCAGGATATTCATGCAGCTTCATATCTGTCAACGGTCAAACACAATCCAATAAAACCTAAACTTCTGTGGGAGCCATTTGTTCTTTACCTGCGTTGACCTGCGGGTCTGTCTGGCATGACGAGACTTCGCTTTCCTCTGAGACTCCGCTTCTTCATCCCTGACTGGAGTCAGATACAACCTGGGTCAGTGGAGAAAAACATTAAGATTTGAAGCAAAAAAGCTACAAAAGGACACCGTCACAAAAATGCACACAGAGGGCCATGCAAACCATTCAAGGACAGAAGACACTATACAATTTCCTATCAGGGTAAGTACAGCAGACAGAAACATACAGTATAATAATAATAATAATATCAATCTATATTTATGTAGCAGGTTGCACAGTGCTTCACACTCAAGGCAAATTAAAATCAACGATTATGAAATCAAATATTAAATCAAATCAAATGGGGAAATTATAGGTAACAAACTGAAACTGCTTATGTGTCCTGTTTTTGGTGTGTACAGCATGGCTGGGTCAACCTGTTCAAACCCTGACCCTGTTCAAAAATTTGTTGTTGAGCCCCTATCAAACCCCCACTCAACTCAATTTTGACATAGAGCAACTCTACAAGACAAGGCCATAACATTAAGTAATAATGCAGGACCCTTTTTATTTGATATTGTAATGTCTTTCTGGCAGTTGCTCACTGTGTTTAGTTGGTAATCCAGCCTTGGTGTAGTAGCAAATTAATAAAATGAAATGATTTAAAGAAATGTGCTAATTGTATAAAATGTAAAATATAAAATGTACATGTTTCTAATAATAAATGCAAAAAAAACAAAAACATCCAAAAGCCACATTTCTCAGACTTCCTGCTGTGTATCTTTAATTGTGACCTCATGCTGCATCAGCAGGTGTAGCATCCCACTGATTTACACTTTTAAATAATTTCTCCCTGCATTATGCACCACCCCAACATCCCATCTTAACAGGAGATACATCAAATTAAGGAAGCAAGATGCTCTGTAGATGCATTTTGATTGCGACTTGGAGACCTGAGCACGATTTCCACCAGTGGTTTAACAGACACACAGAAAGAGCTGAGCAAGCATCAGTGGAGTGGGTCAGGTTTTACCCAGAGAGCTGCCCACCCCTCCTCTGCTACGCTTTTACTGGTATTGATCTCCTGTGTGGAGTCACCCAGAATCCTTGACTGAGAGTCAATGGGCTGGTCAGCAGCACACTCTACTGTAAAATGTATGGGATATGGACTAAATCAGCCCAGCCCATATACAGCAAAATGCTCCTCTTAAGAAACATAATGAAAAATGTGTTAATAGTTAATAAGCTAAAACTGTTGCTAAGAATAATATCCCTCAGCCAATAATTACTAATGTACATAAAGAAGCTAACCAAGTAGATCAAAGAGAGTAACTAATATTCAGTCCCCAAATCAACAAACTACAAGCTCACATTACAGCAGATCAAAGAGGCCTACAGCACCTCTACAGAGCATAGTTGCTCTACATCAAGATGGCAAACATGAAAGCTATAGGAGCTTGGCCAAAACAGCGGCTTGTCAGACTTAAAATAAAATTGGTGACATAAGAATCCAGGAATAGAACAGCATCACTCAGTCTCTCTGAAACTTACCTGGGAACAAATGCTTGCATGGTCCCCGTGGAAGGTCAGAGACTGAGGCACTGAGACACTGCAGCAGTGATGAGTGGGAGAGGCTGGACAAAACGACTCTGTAGCAAGCTAGAGTGCAGAGAGAAGGGGGGGGGGGGGCTTCCTGCCTATCTGGATGATGCACACACAATCAATTTAGACTTTCTGTCTACCAAGCTCTGATGCAAGCAAGTCTTAGTCTACACACACGTCAGTTCAGGTGAACATGCGTGCAGCAAACACATTTCTGGATTCTGGTAATACCAACCAAGCGTTTATTTGACCAAATAATAAATTGTATGAATATGTCCCATGTGAGTGTGTTGCAGTTTGCCTCTAGCATAGTATGTTGAAACGTGGGAAGCACAATTATTCATCCATTCATTCATTCACTCACACTTGGGGGCTCAAGCCTACTCCAGCACACACCAGGCATGCTTTAGTTGTCTGATGACAAATCTCCATCTTCCTGCAGAGCGCAGGGGGGCACTGACTTATTCAGTCAAACAAAGAAAGATGAAGGGTGGCATCTTTTCTTTGGATAATATTAAGGTTGTTCTTCAGGCTGATGGTACATTGTTTTGATAAAACCTGAGTGCATTATTACTTTTTTTGCAACTGCAAATAGTGCAAATTCAGCACATGAATTTCGGACAACAATGGAGTTCTATGGCACAGAGGAATAAGATATATGAGGCTTTGGATACACAGACAATACTTGTTAGTAGGCTTAATTCTATGTTTGGTTGTGATTGAATGGGATTTGTTGATAATAAGGAAAATATAGAATATCACCATCTTATCCTTTACAAGACAACATGGGGCTGAGGATGATATAAACAGGTGTTTTAACAGACAGTTACAAAATATCCAAGTAGGGAGGAAATGAGACAGGTACTTGCACCCACCTCCGAGCACTGTTACTGTAATATGAATTGTGTATGACACAACAGCACAGAATCCAGCATACAAAAGTGAAAGAACCAGGGTTTATTTTAAAAACACAAACAAGTGTCATACTGACAGTAACCAAGGCTTAGGCAAAAACTGTGCCTATTGTAAAAGTGAATATGTCTTAGTAAAAATGTACAGTGATGTCCAAGTCTTACTATGTTACCAAGACCTCTTTTGAATCACTTATCAGAAACTTATATATAACAATATATTTGATATGTCTAATCACAGCTTGCACTCGGTGTAGTTATTTGAGAATTCACATTATTCCAGTTGTCTTTAGAGCATCTCAGATGAACGGTCTTATGATCTGACCACGTTTTGCCTTTATCTGTTTCTAATGTTCACAGACATGTTCAGCAGGGGTTGAGATCTAGTGACTGTGGAGATAAGAGCCACGAACACCGGCACTCCTTGCTCCTCCTTCAGATTTCACAGTTCTTGCATAGTTTTCGATCTATGTTCAGGGTCAGTGTCCTGCTTGAAAACTCCTCTTCTGTGCAACCTAAAACTAGAACGTCTGACATGACTCTGAAAGTGGAAATTAGTCCTTCTGTTTGGTTCATATGTAGCTGAACCTGTGTATTTCAGCTACTGTTCGACTCTGGTTTTATGAACTGTTGCCCTAACCTCTCACGTGGCTGTTATTTGCAACCGTAAAGTTAAAACTTTGATTCATCTGTAATCAAGACTTCTGGTTTTCAACATGTTGGTACTATTCAGTCAAAGGACTGGTTTTCTTATTAAAGATGTGCTAACTGCTACAAAACTAGCTGGGTTTTTTTGTTTTGTTTTTTGTCAATTGTCTTTTGACTGAACATGTTAGCTTGACACAATATGTTGATGTTTAGTTGGTATGGTCTATTTAGGTCTAACTGGTGCAGGTTTGGATGAAAATGATTTGGTTGTGGAATTATCTGTCAGTGCGCATTTTAATGCACCCTGGAAACACAAAATTTAGCTAGTTTAGATAGTTTGGATGCGTCTGGAGAACAATTTGTCCCTGAGGTGCTTCACTAAGCTCTTCTGATAGTCACAAACATATGCTTTTATTTTCCCCAAAGTCAAAACATTATTAGTAGCGACAATAGTGCATAGAAGACCTGCTGCCCACAGCAGCACTAAATGATGCAAAGTCTGAACTGACTAAATAATGTACTTTTGCATGAAAAGCATTAAAGCTGTACAATGATGTTAATAAAACCAACATCATTGTAGGTGTATTCAGTCTAACTGTAATCAGTAAGAAAAGTGGAAAAAAAAAATAATACAATGAGCCAAACTAAATCAAGCAAACCTTCAGTTTTTAAGTACTGAACCACTGATATGCAATTTAAGTAAAGTAAGTTAAAAAAAAAAAGACAAATCAGCTAGTTTGTCCTATATTTTAAAAACATTCAGGAATTGTTCTTGTTTATCTTAGTAAAGATGCTTTTTTTTCCTCCTTTTTTTGCTAGCCCTTTAGTTGGCCTGTGTAAACAACTGGGATACATTAAGTTACTGCAACTGTTTCTTCTTCCAAAATATTGTCTCACGATACATTTCAGGCAGTGACAAAAAGAACACACTTAATGTCACCAAGACAGGCATCACTTATGGCTTCAAGTGCATTGATAAATGGTGTATGCATTGGCTTCTTGTTAAGTCATTGGCTTTTAGTTTTCCAGTTTAGTACAGAGTATAATCTTGATAAAAAGAGTGGAAAACGCTCTGTAGAAAGACAGTCATTCTTTTATGGATTAAGGCTTTTGAGGTTGTTATTGGCAGGTAAAACCCTGAATTACTCATTTCCTAACTTAATAGCCATCTCATAATTCTCCAGCGTAGTGACTGATTTCTACTCACTGTATCTGCCCTTCAAAGAGCAACCACGTAATGATTACTGCACCTAAACAACAGCAACCAATAACGCCTTCCTACAGTATTTGTTGTGTTGTAGACTGTGACTTTAGGCTGAGAAAGTTCTCATTCTCCGTGGTGGATGTGTCTGGTGTGGAATAAAATCTCTTTCTGGTGACATGCACTCTGTAAAAAATAAAACATGGAAATATTAGGAGGGATAAAACAATATTTGATTTTATCCAATGCAGCAATGTCAATAAATCCATTATTTATGGAAAAACAAAAACAGTTTTCTTCATATATTCTTACTTACATTCGTCCTCTGGTAAAGCATCATTTTCTAATGGCTCCTCTCCTTCTTCCTCTCCCTCCTCTTCAGCTGCAATATCCTGCCGTTCTTCCTCCTCGACATAAAGTTTCTCCTCGTCAAGCATCGACTCCTCCTGAGCTTTCTCTCCTTCAGA
Source organism: Maccullochella peelii (assembly GCA_002120245.1). NCBI lineage: Eukaryota > Metazoa > Chordata > Actinopteri > Centrarchiformes > Percichthyidae > Maccullochella > Maccullochella peelii. The sequence goes on along the minus strand of LKNJ01002422.1, from coordinate 31,414 downwards.
TGCCTCCTCTTCAGCTGCTACATCCTGTTGTTCTTCCTCCTCCACATAAAGTTTCTCTTCCTCCTCGACATTAAGTTTCTCTTCCTCCTCGATATTAAGTTTCTCCTCGTCGAGCATCGACTCCTCCTGAACTTTCTCTCCTTCAGATGCCTCCTCTTCAGCTGCTACATCCTGCTGTTCTTCCTCCTCGACATCAAGTTTCTCCTCCTTGAGTGTCGACTCCTCCTGAACTTTCTCTCTTTCAGATGCCTCCTCTTCAGGCATCTCCTCTTCTACACTTTGTCCCCCCTCTGCTGTCTGTGCCGTTTCCTCTTCCTCCTTTTCTGATAAGGAAACTGACTCATCTTGCTCTGTCTGATCTTCCTCTACTGCCTCAACCTCCTCTGCAGGAGCTGTTTCATCCATAACAGAGTCCTCCTGCTCGACAGGAGCTTCATCATGTGCAGCTGCCTCTCCTCTCTCATCTGCCTCTTCTTCTCCTTGGTTGGATGCATCTTTTTCTACATCAGCAGGAAGTGCTTCTTCTTCTCCCTTTTCTTCTTCAGTTGCTGCAGCTGCCTCTTCTTCAGCTGCGGGAGCCGCCTCTTCCTCTGTCTTTTCCACGGACTCAGCGGGAGGTTGAGTTTCTCCCACCAGCTAAGATGTGGAAAGCAATAAAATATGGTATATTGGTTCATAGTAGACAAGAGTCCAGAAAGCAAATCATTTACAGGTCTGCTATCTGGACATGCAGGTGTCTCGGTAAATGGGATGAGAGAAAAATGACAAACACAACAAGGATCTATACTGTATGAATGTAGGTGTAGATGTGAATCCATCAGAGGATCCATGCCAGGCAATTAGCCCCTTCAAATTAATGAGATGAAAATCTCATTATGGTTCCCTCTGTGCACAGTGAACAGAAATAGTAAAGAGTCCAGAGTACAGACTATGGGCTGATGAGCATCTGATCCTGCAGACTCTGACGTACCGTATCGAGCTGCTCCTCCACACTGGCCTGCTGGAGCCGCTGGGACTGCTCGCTCTCTAGCAACACCCTGAAAGACAGAAGACACTCACCGTGAGAGGTTCTAAGTGAATATCTCTGTGTCAAATTATGTTTTTTGCAGTTATTAAAGTGTAACTCCACCCTCAAATTCAGCTAGAACCCTCTCTCCCAGCATATTTCACAAATGCAACGAGAGAGGGAACAACACCTGCAACTGCATGGGGGAGACTGACTGACAATGATTAGTCTTTTTTTTATATAAATTTCATGACGTAGACAGGTCCCAACCGCTTGACTCTGTGTCAGCATTAGCCTGCAAGGTTCAGCGTAGTATTAATTGTGTAGGCCCGTGAAGCTTGAACCCTTATTGTGAGAATACTGGCAAAAGGCACCCATGGCTTCATTTACGGTACTTTCTTCTATAGCCTGTGAACCACATTTCCATTATGTTTACATAAGCTTCAATGAGTGACAATTTTACATAAAATGGCAATTTTTAAACCATTCAGCTCCAAAAATCAGTACAATAGAAGTGTTTATACAGTAAAGGGCAATCTTACAATGTGGATATGAGGCCTACACACACAGGCCTAGACTAACAGAGAGGCAGACAGTGGCAGCCAACAGGGCTTTGGCAAAGTCAACATAAAGTTATGGGTCAGAGGAGGTGAGCTATTTTCTCCACAGCACCAAAAGCTGCTGCTGTTTCCACAACCTACCTGACAGCAGCCATCTCCAGTGTGCTGGCCTCAAGCTGAGCCTGGTAGGTGTCCAGCTGCTCCTTCAGTCCGAGCACCTCGGCGGCCTGTGCGTCCAGGGTGGCACTCAGCGTGGCAACCTGTCCAGCTCTCTCCTCCAGCTTGGATTCCGCTTCTCCCAGGCTCCCTGTCAAGACCTCCAGCTTCTGGGACAGCTCAGAGCTCAGTGTGGCCAGGCCCTCCACCTGAATGCTGACACCCTCAAACTCCTCACTCTTCCCCTTCAGCATGGTCTGCAGCTGGCTGAGCTGCTCCAGAGACACGGTGGCTTGCTGCATCTCTGCCAGACGGGCTTTCATCTCAGTGTGGAGCGACAGCACCTGAGCGGGGAGGTCAGACGTCCTGAGCTGTTCAGCTGTAGCCAAGGCCATGCCCACCTGTTTCTGGGCCAGTGCATAAGACTCCTCTAGGGCATTCAGGCGGGTCTCCAGACTCTCTGAAATGTGCTGCTGCAACGAGACATACAGGAGTGATGTTGAGTCAAGCCTGCCACTTGGTCTGACTTTCATTCTCACTCAGCTGGTGCTTTGATTGTCTCTTAACTACTCCATAAGTGGACTCCAAAACTATGAAAATGTATAATAGAAATATTATGTTACCCAACTGCTGATATGCCAGTGACTTTTATATTGAAATTATATGTTTTTCTATTAATTTACTCACAAAAACTAAATTTCTCCAACCATATCAGGGTATACAACTCCATAAAATAAATAAAGCATTTACACTACTCAGCTCTAAACCCACTGATGCAGGTATGGGCTACCGTTTTGGTAGAATCTATTCAAATCGTCATTAAATCACAATTTTTGTCAATCAGTCAAATGCTCTAAGAAAGGAAATCTCTCCTATTACTGTCCCACATCCTGTAACTAGTCATACCAATATCAGAATCGAAACAACCAATCAGAACAGGTCTGATCATGCATGGACAGCTCAGTACAACCTTACTTCCTTGTAAGAAGTTACATGACACAAATTTTGCAACTGCAGGGGCACACAAAAAACAAATTAACTGCTGGTACAGGAAATATTTCTGTAACAAGACTGAGCTAGCAGAGCTGTTCTCATGCAATATATGTTTGCCACATTGGCTTGCCTGAACCAACAGTGTAGTGGCATGAGAGAGGGAAGGAGTGAGAGGAGTGGATTTGTACTTTGAAAGAATCTTGTTCGTCTCCCTAGTGCTGCCTGCAGCAGCTTAAAAATAGTAGAACTTCACAGGTAGAGTGAAATATAGCTCAAGGCAGCCATGAACCTCAGTTTACAGTGACATAACAGGGTCAGTTCATTCATGCTGATCCATAAAAACTATAGGAATGTAAGAATTTCTTAAAGTAGTAGCACTAATATTACAGATGCCTACAGTAGCACACTATTTAGACTGATTGTGTCATGTCAGAAATACAGAGTGAACAGTCGTCACTCTGTTCTCCTACAATCTGTCAGATGGCCTGTAAACAGCCTCTGAACTGGTGTTCAATATCAAAATTGCAGACCAAATTTAGCCCTGGCACACTACTGTCTTTTATTATTTTGGCAGCATCCTCTGCGCGGCTCTGGAAGCATGTTCTTGACTGGTATTACAATACAGACATTTTCCACACACAACTTTGATACAGAGTAGATTTGCTGTGTTTGAGTGAGTGATAAAGTCAGCGTCCCTGCAGTAGTAGGTCAAGAATAATCCTCATTACAAACGTCAGCAGCTGTCTGTGTCGGATGTTAGAAATAGCAGCGTTTTGTACTCACTCCAGTAAGGCTCTTGGCATTTTGAAATCTGATAGAGGGCCTGTAGGTCTTAACTTTCCTTACTTGTAAGTGGCAACGTGCACTGTTGGCATCTGGCGAGGCCTCTTCTTAACTTGTGAAAGTGTGTGTGTGGATAATAAACTCATGAAAACATTGATCATAATAGGATCTAGGCCATCACAGGAGGCGCCTTGTGCTGCTGATGGCTGCAAACTCAGGTCACTAATCATATTCACACTGTGAAAGGCTACTTGTTTATTTTTAATTCCTTACCTTACTATTTGTCTGTCGCATTTCTTCGTGGGAGGACTGTAGTCTCACTATTTTCATCTGCATGCCCATGAGATTGTCTGTTAAGCTGGTTAAAGTCTGGTGCTGCTGGAGGCAGAACCATGAGCCAGTGGCACCGCCAATTACAATCATGATAAATAAAACCAAGAGAAGAGTGTAATTATTCGCTCCACCGCGAACTTCTGACTCCATAACTTCGTTTTTGAAAAAGTGATCTTCATGTTTGATGTTGCTTTTCCCTTTACGATGCTTGGCAGTCATTTTCCCACAAAGGACACAATGTTCTGGCCGGGCAGAGAGGTGATATTCAAGGAGCCCGGTGGTTCAAACAGCTTGGACCGTGTAGTGTGAGCGGTGATTTCCTTCAAGTGGCGCCGCACGAACCGGACTGGTTTCAATCGCCGCGCAATAAAGTGCAGAGAAGCCGCAGCGAGTTCTTGATGAAGAGGTAGAGCAGAAGATGGGACAGGGAGGCGTGGACCCTAGGTAGCTTGTCAGTCCATTCAGGAAGAGGAAGGAGGAGTGAGGGGCTGGGCCCACCGGGAGTGGCTGAGTCTCCGCCAGCATGTGCTCTGCTGTCATCTAATGGGAAAACTACAAGTCTGGTGGTGGGCTACTGTGAGCTATTTTTTACTACATGCGGCCTGCACCAGTCACACACTCTGGGCAGGCCACTATGAGTTATAATCACGTGACATGACAGAAAATCCTATGGCTGACAAAGATTTATATAGTGACCTCATCAATCAATTAACCTAATTGTTTCTTCCTTTGTACTAATACAGCTTCCTTTTAAAATGTGGCTATGAGACTGACATATTCAGTGGCATGCACAGACTGTGGAAAGGGCACATTTCTATTAAAGGTCACCTTCAGCGTCTGAGAAGTTAACATCTTCTTGGCCTTTGCTGCTACACTCCATCTCAGGTTAGGGGTTGAATGCTCAGTTAAATCTGCTTTCTGTTAAATCTCCTGTTAATCCATATAAGGTCTAATTAATTGTTTTGTCTTTCTCTGGCTCCTTGTTTTTTCCCATCATATCGGTTTCACTTGTGTTATCTGTTTGTATGCTGTTTGTATTGTATTGCAAAAAAAAGCATTCATCCATCTAGTCCATATATTATCCTTTGCAGAGATGTGGCGGGGACTGGACCCTATCCCAGCTCACTTTGGGCGATAGGTGCGTACAGCCAGTCCTTCACAGGGCTGACACATATATCAGACAACCAATGTGTGAATCACATTCACACCGACAGGCAATTTAGACCCACAGAGGCACAGGGAGAACCCAGGACCTTCTTGGTGTGAGGTGACAGCATTAACCACTGCACTAGGCTCCATAATGTTGCTGCAGTTTGTAGTCTAGCAGTGTGATATTGCACTAAACACAGTGATAAAACACGCTAGAATAATTAACTTATCCATTTCCAAACATAGTGCATCAGTGTTTCTTTTGGCTGATCATGCACATCCAAGTTGAACAAAGGTGAGCTCTCTGCCACAGCTGTATGGAGACTGCAAGGAAAGGTGCTTCAATGCTTTCTTTATCTCCTTTAGGGTACACTGGGCTTCAGTTTAGCTGCTTCGGTTTCAGGGTGCTGGTGTGCATGCAGGTTCACTGTGACACTGACATTGATTACTGGGACACTTGAATAGAACGGACCCATGGGTAATGTTATTAGTAATACCTGTTACAACTATGACAAGTCCAAATGTCTGCTATGAAAAAGGCATATTCTGCTATTATATTTGTATAGTAACCCATAATATAAATATAGTATAGTTTTAATTCTCAGATATTTTCCAAAAGGTTCACCAGTTGATTTGGTATTTGGTAGATATAAATCAGCTGTATGAGAGGCTCACTCAAGACTCAGGAAGGGCATGTGCAAAAAGCAAAAAGCAAACCAAACATCCACAGTGTAATTAGTGTTATGTATCTGCTGTAAAATAAATAGATATAGTTTAACAAGCTGCTGCGCCACTGCGCGCAACAATCAGCTGGAAAAAGATGATGTCTAACCACAACCATCTCCATGTTCTGCACTGATTATTTGATTTGAATCACTAGATGGAAAAATAATGGTAAAATCATTTTCAAATCAGGAATACAATGTTTTATTTGAGAATTTTATTTTCATTTCAGTAGCAGTCCAATAAATACCATATCCCATCTTTTTTCTTATTGCAGCTGGTGCATCATATCCAAGCAGCACAACCACTTCAATTCAAACATCATGTGTTAAACCCTAAAATAAATACTGCTCATATTGTGGTGCCCTTGGTTTCTTCACTCTGTATGGAAGAGAAATGAAATGATTTTGCATCATTAAGTATATTTTTTTATTTAAAGTGCAGGTGTGTTTCTCTCTCACCTCTGACACTGAGGACAGTGGAGCATTCAGCCCGTCCGAGGGCGTTCTCTGCAGTGACAGTATACTCTCCCATGTCTTTGGGGCCCACGTGGAGAATTAACATGGAGCAGACTCCACAGGTGTCGGAGATGTAATAGTTGGTGTTAGTGTTTAGGGTGATGTGATTTCGAGACCACGTGACACGAGGTTTGGGATTTCCCCTCACTGCACAGCTCATATAGCACTCATAACCTCTGGGTGCACTGTGAAGCTTCAAAGGCACAATGAAGGTCGGAGCACATCGCAAATCGCAGTCTTTTCTGGTCGGTACACTCACCACAAACTTTTCTACAAGAAAGGAGATAAAGTAAGATTATATTTTTCCTGAAGAATTGACTATTTGGCCTTTGATGTTGTTTGAAATGCACAAACACACCTTTCTTCTTCTCCATCCCCCAGGTTGGTGACTCTGAGGGTGCAGATATGCCCATGTCGTTTTTGGCATAGACCCGGAAGTTATATTCCCTCCCGTGCATGATATTGCAGACTGTGAACTTGTTATTGAAGAGTCTGTCAGCCACTGTGGTCCACGTGTGTTTGGTAGAGTCCAGTTTGGACACTGTGTAGTAGAGGCGGTCATCACGCTTCTCATCTGGAGAAGGCTCCCAGATCACTGTCACTGTGCCAGGCACGTTTTCCTCCAGTTCTATCGGTCCAGGAGGCTTTGGATCATCTGTAACCACAGTCAGTTTTTACTGGCTGAGCCATTAACACATGTCTTTGACATTGATGTAGCAAATGAAAATATACATCTTAATTTTAGTTTTACCTGTGACCCGGACCTCTGTACTGAATGTCTCCTGTCCTGCAAGATTTTTCACCAAAATGGAGTAGATGCCAGAATCAGAGCGCTCAGAGGAGGGGATCAGCAGCTGGGATGAGCCGTCAGAGTTACTGACTGTAACTCGCTTTGTCACTGGCACATTGTCCTTTAGCCACATAATATCTGGCCGTGGGGAGGCCTGTAAAAAAGAACATTAGTAATATCTTGAGTATTTCCCTCCCGTTTAGTTTTGCGAAACCACTGTTTGCCTCAGCATGCCACCAGTAATAAAGCAGTAGTATAAATCTCACCTCAAAGTTCACTGTGATCCTGACAGAGTTTCCTGCCCTCACCACAATGAAACTCTTCATCTTGTGGTTTGTGAACTTTGGCCTCACTAGAATAATGAACAAAACCAATGAGTTGCTTTGGACAATATTTAACTTTAGAAAGTTTTTACATAGTGGAATAAGCTCATATATATATATGCATTATATGGAATTCTATCCCCAGAGTTACTCATTTTAAATGAATGATCAGTAATTTAGTACCCTGAAAATATTTCTGTTCACATATAACAGCATACTGATCATGTAGAGGAGCATTAAGAAGAGCTATATGGGATTGTAAAGAAATTTGTTTTAACCCCCAAACTTTGCCTCCTAAACTTTTCTTCATAATGATATTGCATAGCTACAACTAACCAGTTATTGTTTCATCAATTTCGAACAAGGGTTGACATACCAGGTGAGGGCATTGCAAGGACATAGTGGGCCAGCTCCTCGGGAGCACTCTCTCCTCCATCATTAGTCGCAATCACTCTCACCCAGTACATGTCCATGAACTTAAGGCCTTTCACACTGAAGGAAGTCGTGATGATGGGGGTGGTATTACAGCGGGACCATTCAATGCACTCTGCCTGCCGGATCTCAACAAAGTATCCCTTTGCTTCATCCTGTATGCCTGGTTTATCCTCAGGTTTGGTCCAAGTAAGGACCAAGTGGGTGTAAGAAGTTTCTGTCACCTTCAGGCTTGTAACTTTACCAGGAGGCTCTGGGGTACACAAAATTAGAAGTCATGCAATACCAAATGTCAAATATCTAGATTTAATCAGTGTACAATATATATAACGGCTCATTCAAATGAATAATAAATATATACATTTTAACATTTTATTAATACAAATCTAATGTTATATATTGTCATGCAAATCTTCTTAATATTAGATAACTTTAAGACATGTACATAAATATATTTTCTGCAGTTGCAGCACTTACTCTTGGGATCCCGTGCATAAACAAACTCTGACGGGTTGCTATATTCACCAGCTCCTGAGAGATTTATGGCAGTAACTCTGAATTCATATTCCAAACCTGCCACAACATCTTTCACTGCATATTTCTTCTCTGGAAGTAATTTCAGAGAAACAACAACAACAAAATATCAGTGTTTTGGTCTTCAATGCCATCAGATTGACCTGCAGTTAAATAAAAGTGCAGACCTTTTATTAGCTCATCCATGGCATTGACAACGGTCCAGAGATTACTCCCCTTCTTGCGTTTCTCCAAAATATAGCCCAGGATACGTGAACCTCCTCGGTTACTTGGTGAAGCCCAGGAAATGTTGATGCAGTCGTCACAGGTGCTGACCACCTTTGGAGGTGCTGGAGGGCCAGGAAAAGCTGAAGCATGCAGAAAGAAAATAGGCCGTGCTGGTAAAGGTTGTAGTCAGAGAGACTGAACTTTTCTTTTGTAGTTTGAGACTCTTTTTAGTTCAGTAGCAATGTAAGATTTATGAATTAAGAATCTACTTCATTTTAAGAATTAAATTATAGTCTGGTCATGTTACAAATGAAGCAAACTGCTTTGACATCAGAGATCTGTGCTGTGTTTTGTGTTGATTTACACTCTAAAGGTAAATCCTTTGCTTTTAGAACAGTGCGGTATACATGTAAACTTTATTATTCTTATTCTTGTTATTATTATTTACATCAGCCCTGTGCTGAAATGATTAGTTTCTTAATTAATTATTCGAATGACATAAAATGTATTGATAATTGATTAATTAATCAAGTCATTGTCATGCCAAATATCTTTCATTTATATCATTGTAAGTAGAAAATACTTTTAGGTTCTGAGCTGTTGATCAGACAAAACAAGCAATTTGACTTGAATTTGACTAATTATGTCAATGATATAATGATATATAATATAACAATGATAATTGTTACAGCCTTACGTCAGTCATAGGTAGACAAAGAGAATGACATGAGTGGTATTTACTTGTGTCTCATCCCTCACAGGTTCTGTGAAACAGGGCGTTTAAGAGAGAACAGAGTATAGACCAGTAGCAGTCAGGGTCTAATGGATAATGGAGCACAGCAGGGGGCAGTAATGACACCGAATCAGCTGATGATCAACAAGGTCTTTTTCACAGAACACATTTTGACATGTCACTGTAGGAAAAGCTCAGGTGTAAATAACAAAATTAATAATGGCTGTACTCCATTTAGGGTCCTGGTGACTCACTTTCATGGCTTATGGTCATTTGTTGCGTCTATTATGATTATACAACCTATGTGACTCTTGAGGTCATACTTACACAGCTTGAGCAAAGACACTAATTGGCATTAGCCACGCCTGCATTTTGTGCACTAAAGTGGAACCACCCAGCTGATACAAGCGTTCTGTGCGGGTTTGGAGCCACAACTTGGGAAATGAGTTCGAAGTCTTTACTGATCAGCAGATGGATAATTTTCTTTTTACAGGTCAATATAAGCGTCTTTGAGGAATCCGGAAGCGCGTTCAAAACAGTGGTAAGTGTTGTCAAACGACCTGTGGGGTTTTTCAAAGTTTGGTGCGACAAAAATGGATTCTTAGCTAGCTCTGTAGCATAGGCTAAATAATTAACTACTAATGCCAAAGTCTCAATTATAAAAACGGCTTTTACATAAAAGGCACAGACTGGCTAGTTTCACCAGATGTTTTACTACCCAATTCTCTCTATTTGTTTTGTTTATTTATATTGATGTTTATATTGTGGTCTGTGGTAATAACTACAAAAACAAAAATGTTATGTGTAATGTTAGCTAGCTCTAATTTTAGACATGAACATGTTGATATTTGTGTGTGTGAGGGATGCTGTACAGAAGATCCTTGATGAAAATGTATGTTGTGAGTGATATTGGCTAATATAAATACAATTGACTTGACTTGACTTGACTATGCTAGAGTCTTAGTCCATATACACACTAATACACCTGCTAAGAAATGTAAGCATATTGGGTTGATAGGTACAGCTTATGAAACTCAGCTAACTTGCTATCATTAGCAGTTATGCTAGCCACATAATTACATTGCTTACCATATAAGTTACTGTAGGGTGGGTGTGTGTGTGTGTGTGTGTGTGTGTGTGTGTGTGTGTGTGTGTGTGTGTGTGTGTGTGTGTAGGTGTGTAGTCAATACATCATTGCAACAGACATGTTGGACAACGGAAGACCCAAACTTTTGTTTGTTGATCTGCAGATAGATAGACTGGTTGTGCGGTGAAGCCAGCAGCTATAGAGTTTTGAATAACAAAAAATAGAGTCTTGTGGAGAATAACTGGATCATGACCTTGGAGGGGACTTTTCTGTGGAGTCTTATAGACTGGTGAGACTGATGGCCTAAATGAAGAACTTATACAACACACCGACTCAGACCTCAATCAGTAAGTGCAAGTCTTTTATTTTTTGTGTTATGCTTGCGTTGTGTTGTTTTGTTTGTGTTGTGTCGGCTGCTGCTCTGCACTGGCCTGTGACCTTGTGCCTTTTCTGCTGGCTTTTTATTTGTTGTCCGTTACCATTGTCAGACTTAAATACAGAAAATAAAATGTCACTTTCTGAGTGTCATTTTTTGTCAGTTGGCCTGAGGTTTTGACTTGAAAGGTTTTCTAACCAGTACTAAGGACAGTGGTATTGTCTTTGTTTATTTAGCCCAAAGATTGTGTTTTTGAACAATGAAAATGACTGTAGTGTATAGTTTGGTATTGTGGGTGAACTTTAGATGTATTGGTAGTTAAAAAAATATTCTCAGTGTTATCTTTTTCATGTTGTGTTATGAGAAGGGGTATAGATTAAACAATGAAATGTGCATCTTGATGGCTCAGTGGTATCTGTGGAGTTACAAGTTCTCCCCTTGTTTGGATGGGTGCTCAAGACGTACAGGTGTGAATGCATTTGTCCATGTGTGTTAGGCCTGTGGTTGACTTGTGACCTGTCTAGGCTGTAGAGTACCTCTCGAGTCAACCCCTGAACTTTTTACTTGATAAGCGGGCATAGGCAATGGTTGGACAACACGTAGTACCAACAGAAGAATACACCACAAATAGGCGTAGGAGGACTTCCTGTCATTTGACAATAAAAGTGTGCAGCTTATCCTCTATTACATCCCTGTGGATGGGGCAAACTGATCTGACAGATATCACACAGTACCAGTTTAGCTCACCTAGTGTGCCGGCTTGCATTTCATCAGTCTCCATCACTTCACTTGTACCCTCCTCAGTCACTGCCCGGATACGGTAGCAATATTTCCGGCCATGGTCCACGTCTGTATCGCGGTAGCTGGGCACACCTGGGATTTCCCCTATTTTCTTCCAGGTGTTTCGTCCCACCTGCTGTCGCTCGATTATGTAATTAATCACTGGTGAGCCACCATCATCCTTTGGAGGCCTCCACCTAAATTCAATACATGAAGCCGAGCTCTCTGTTACCTCTGCAGCACCCAGGGGTAAAGTGGGCTTGTCTGAAAAACATTAAAAAAAAAAAAGTTATTTAAAGTTTGAAAACCCTTCTTAACTTCTTGTATGTGAGAGAGGGAATACCGTGTTTATACAAGGGAAACAGCATTTCCATTGAGAGATAATCATGGTAAAATTTGACAGTGATGCTGGCAGCGATGGCACACGTAGCAGAGGTTTGAACATTACAACTTTTGTCAAGCTCTGAAATTTATTTCCAAAGCACATTTTAACCTGTCACATTATCACAAACTGGATTGTACTTCAAGTAAAACAAAAAACAATCTTGATTTGTTTCTGTCAGTAGGATGGTAGTTTGAGAGCTGCATTTGGAAAATAAGTACCTAAATCTGTCCAGGCACAGATGGGCTCAGTGAAATGTGGCACCCTCTTCACCTGATGGAGAAAAGGCTGGCTTGATTTTTACCATTATGTGGATGAGCTATGAAACATTTAAGGACACTGCTGCTTGCTGTTTTTAAGATCTTAAAAGAGCAAAATAGTTCTTACTGCACAGCTTGCTGCACAAATCACATCTGGCATCTACAAAGATTAGACTTTTCTTGAAGGAGTTGGGTGTTAATGATTTCCTTTGAAATGGTCTGACATTTTTTATTGCTGTGTTATATGTAGAGTGTAAGAAAAATCTGTGGGTGACGAGATTCTCTTGTGTTGAATTTCTGCATTGTCCTTCATTCACTCACCAAGCACAATAAGCTGTGAAAATGCCTCAATGAAGCCGTGTTCGTTCTTGATCTTGATCTTGATCTCTCCTGTGTCCTTCCTCTGGCACCTGCTCAAGAGCAAGCGGCTGTGATTTGCGAATTTCTCTATCTTTGTATTGTTGTCATCTTGGAGCTCTTCTCCCTCTTTGTACCACTGAATCTTTATGGGTTCATGGCCAACAAAATGCAGTTTGAAGATGGCGTTGTGCCCCACTTTAACTGTCACAGGCTCAGTGAACACACTGAGATCTTCAGGGTCAAACCTTGGGGGATCTAAAAAAGGGGCCAGTTAGGGTAATTTAAGTGTTTTATAAGACATTTAACTGCAGTCTGATTCTGACCTGTGGCTGTAAATATAATATATTTTTTCCGTTCCCAGTTAGACTACATAATATCGAAAATCATCATTGATATCATGACAAACTTTCAAACCTTTGACGTTGATCATCGCCTCTGTTTTACGACCATCTGCTTCAAAACGGTATTTTCCAGAGTGGTCTTCCTTGCACCTGATTATGACTAATTTATGGATCGCTGCATCTTTAGTGATAGTGAAATTGTCATCTGGGGATATCTGATAGGAATAGGGGCAGACAGATGAAAATAAACCAGTCGAGCAACAACAATTTTCAGTTAATCATCAATTATTCAAATCAGCAACACTGCCCAATGGCCCAAAGGGCTTCGTGTCCAGCTGTGTTGTGTCCCAAAGAGGCTCAACGTATCTAAACATCTGCCAGATATTTGAGGTACATCACAGATGAACACATGTGGTAATTTCCAGTCACCATCAGTGGATAACAGATTCACAATTTTAATATAATTTGTTGGGGTTGGCGCTGGTGTTTCACCTATTAATTGTGGTTCGTTTGGGCTGGTGTGAAAGCTGTCAATTGAACTCTACAGATTTAACAATGCTTTCAAGTGGATTCATTTATAGTGCGCAAGCAAAACAGACCAACCTAAGTGTGAGAGTAGATGTGTGATTAAATCCACGTGCTGAGGTGAACTGTTAAGAAAGCGATCTCCCAAGCTTGTGTTTTACTCTTGTGCAGTTTAGCAACCACGCAGTAACTATCCTTGAAGTATTACTCTGTTCGTCTCTATTTTTGATATACAAAGTCCAGTTACAATCTCAACTAATCATCATAATCACTTATTTCTTGGTCAGCTCTTTGTGACATCAGAAAAGATAAATATACTCATAAAGGTGCAGTAAAGTGCTGCATGACTTGCTGTCGGTCACTGGTATTTGATTTCCCTATGTGTGTCCATGTAGCGATGATGATGCAAGATGATGTCACCAAAACTGCCAAATGAATGATCTGCTTATGATTTAATGCTTGCACGTTTTGGTTCATTTGTAAGAAGTCAGTGTGAACATGAACCGCAACATAACTAAAAGGCAGCAATGTATCATTTTTTTCCCTTGGACCAAATTAACCAAACTACAGACACCGACACAGTCACCAAGAAAATGATGAGTTTGACCTTAACGACTAACCTTTTTGCCTTCTCTGAACCAGGCTCCCTCACAGTCTTCACTGTTGAGCTTACACGTTAACTCAGCAGTCTCATTAATGATAGCGTCAACATCAGACAAACCACAGATGAACTGAACCCCTGGATCTAACATACACAACAGTGAACAGTTAGGTACTATGACATTTTGACTTGCATCCAAAAGCAAACCTGTTTCACAATGATAGCATTGAAAGAATAGCTAACATTTAATGTAGTTGTTTTTTCTAAAATTTTTAGTAATTCTTATTTTTTTACTTTTTCATATTGTTGTCATTCTCTGCAGGGAGTTTTTTTTTTTTTTTTTTGTTCTCATGTTATATAGCAATGAAGATGACAAAATTTGGCATTGCAGTGTAGTTCTGCTTCTAAGAGGCTCCCTGCTGTGTCAAAACAGCAAATCAACATGGAACACAACTTGATAAACAACATGCAGAGATAATTGTGAATAAATGGGCATTAACTAGAAAAGAATACCATTATCAGTCACAGAGGCATTTATTGCAGTTGAGGCGATATTGTTTTGTGACTTCCCACTTAATGGAATCATGTTTGTGTCATATTGCGTTGCTCTAAACCGACAATGTTGAACAGTCTTTCTCCCAGATTACTTCTCATTGATTGTGGACAGTAAATATGCAACACCAGACACGGCAAATGTGTTCAAAGTACCATAGTTATGGTACTATATGCTATGGTTAATGAGTCATAATAAAATATAAAATGTCATACATACAGTTAAGGGTCAGGTAAAGTTAAGGGTACCATACTAATATTAATACTACATGTTAAAATTTGTAATAATCAGAAGTTATACATATAAGCAACAGGTAGCTATACTTGGTGACTTACAGTAAAATAAATTGCATAGACATGAGTTTACCAAAAAGTGCAACACAGCAGCTAGAATCCATAGTGCACTATTATCTAGTGATTATTGGCTTACTGGATCAACACACAGATGCATCCAACTGGAGCCCCTTCCTGTGATTCAGTCATGAAACGTTTTAGTTTACTTACCAATCACTGTATCTTCTATCAGTGGGCCTTGTCTTTTACGCCTTGAATGTGTGCCAGAGCCAGTTGCATCCTCAGTCTCGTGACACTCATTGTGATCTTGAGGACCGGCACTTTCACCTTCTTAAAAATCAAAATATTCAACCCTGAACTTTACACACACAGTATTTGAAATTTGTTTCAAAATTATTATAATATAACGGTATCAGAAGGTGCACAAATGATGTTTACAATAATAAAGTTATATAGTATGTGGGGCTAATTAAACTAAAATTAAGTCACTAAGCAAACATGTTACACATGCATACAGAAAACCATGCCGATAAAGCCAGAACAACTAGTTTGAGTGACTACCTCGCCTTCCACTCATAAAAGAACAAGCTGTGGAACAATATGAGCTGCTTCAGGGAGCAAAACAAAAAAAAAGTGATATTCTGGTCATTAACCCATACTACACCTCCATGCAGTAATGCACCACTTACCATTGACTGCTTTCTGTGGCTGCTGGCTTTGCTTTGAACAGCTCGAATACTTGACCTGGCCGGTTGAGTCCTCATTCCCATCACTGTCACTTCCTTCATAGTCACTTGCTACTTCATTTGGATCTGTGTTAGAGCCACAAACTTACGTATTACATTGCAATTTTATTTGATAAAATAAATGTCCCCACAAATTCTTTCCACCATCCAAAAACAAACTAGAAGCAGAGCGACAAAGACGAGAGACATCTCACTGAGTTCTCACCAGACCAAAGACAAGAACTACACCATCATGTACAGCGTTGGCAGCTTTTTTCTTATCATCATGCTACTTCACAAGTTCATTATTCAAGGAAAGCGCAATCCCTCCACCAGTGGGGTGAATTTTACTAACATTTAAAACTATATTACACTAATTAAAGAGAAAATAGCGCTGTTGGCAATGTTCCAGATGCTCACTCAGTTTCTTCTGTCAGTACCTTACTATACAGCATAACTGTAACTGTGGTACATTTCCTCCATGCAGTCAATATGTTCCCTGTTGTTTCTTACCAGATGTGTGTTGTTTCCATTGGACCTTCTTTGTGTGCCTTGGGTGCCTGACAGACCCAGTAGAGTCTTTATGTCCATCAGAATCAGTCACTTCATTTTGACTTGTGGCCAATATTTGAATCTGGTTCAACTCTACATCAACACTTTTGCCACTGGATTCTGCACAGACACAACACACAGTCAAAAGAATATATACTGTTAAGAAAATAGTTAACTGAGCAAAAATATGTTTTGAAACTTGTCAGTCACAAAGAAATGCACACATTTTCTGCATGTTGTCTTACCAGTTTCTCTATGTTGTGTCTTTTGACCATGTTTTACATATCTTGAATTATTGGCAGATCCAGTGAAGTCGTCATTGTCTTCAGAATGTCCTCCTTCATTTGTGTCTGTGGTATGTCAATTATAATAAAATAGTTAAGCTTTAACCTCTCAGAGTGACATCCAATCATGATAAAATTTAAAATAAACCACTCTCTTCCTTCCTCATGCTGATGGTGAAAATGCATTGTTAGGCACAGATCGACTTTACCTGTTACCTTGTCAAAATCCGCTTGACCAGATCTGGTGTGCTTCTTGTTCTTGGGTTCATCTATTAGCAGTTGCACTTCTTTTGTTACACCCCCTGAAACATCTAATTTTGTTACTGTGCCATCTCCTCTTGAGTTTTTGATAATTGCTTTCCCTTTGCTCCCTGTTGGCTCAGACAGGGCACTGGCTTTTGCGGCACTAAGCTTGTCCTTTACTGCTCCACTGTTTGTACCCAGTCCAGTGACTGCACTTATTTCACCATCTCTTCCACTAGTGGCTAATGTCTTTGCTTCTTTCATTTGTCCTTCTTCATGTTTGGCTTTTACAGCTGCCAAAATCTTCTCCATCTCCTCTCTGGTTTTTATTTGTTGCTCTTTGGCCACTTTCTCAAGGTCGGTCCGTGCTCCACCAGCCAAGGTAGTTTTACGAGCTGTCTTCTTACCAGCAGATGCACGGTCATTCTCAGCTTAGGGGATACGAAATACAACATACATTATAACTCACATTTATTTGTCATTATCACTCATAATTATGGCGGTAATTAGTGCGTGCTGAAGTGATCCTGACAAATTGGTTATTGGTGCTGTAAGGTGTTACCTTCCACAACCAGCCAGGCACTGCAGGACGTATTGCCAGCCACAGCTGAATAGATGCCTTTGTCCAGCTTCTTGCAGTCCTTGATCAGCAGCCTGTGGATCAGTTTGTGCTCTGACACGGTTATACTGTACTTCTCTCCATCTTCCAGGACGCTGCCCTTGCACATCCATGTGATCCTGGGCAGTGGGTGTGTCAGGACACACTCAAAGAGGGCATCCTCTCTTTCTTGAGCATTAACCTCCTGAATTTTGATAACAAAGTCCACACAGGAAACTGTAAAAGCAACACAAGGAAGGCAGTGAACCTAGCCATTACACACAGCTACTGCAAGTGATAAAGATGTATAGACCCATCCAGAGTGTGTATCAACATGTATTCATAAAAACTAAACCAACTATGGTCACCTTTCCCATAAGTCATTTAGCTAAAACACAGTGACATCATTAAAGATTACTGTACAGTACTTTCTTCATTTTCACTGTGAGACAGCAGTATATGTTTAACAGTAGTGGAAAAAAAAGAGAACTGTCCTTTAAAAGTGATCTAGCCATTATGAAACGGTCAAAATTATATTGTCAGAGACTGGACAGACTTGATGGATACACATGGACAACAGGATTATTTTTATTTTTAAAAACTTTCAATCCCAACCACTGTTTCTTTCTTGAACGTACGTTTAAACTCTGTGAAGAGCAGGTTGACCTCTTCATCCACCTGATTCAGCCCTGGCTCATGGAGGTTGACCACTTCATCCACCTGTTGGAGCCCTGTGTCCTTTTGCATCAGGCGCTTGATACTAAAATCCTTCGTCCTCCTGGCACTCTTAAGGCTTTGTTTCTCTATTGCATCTTCAACATAGGGAATCGCACCATCCTACCAAAGACACAGAGGATTTACAGACAAAATGAAACTTTCATATTCTGACTATGGAGAAGATCGTTTCAATATACTGTATGTTGTGCATGTTTTAAAAAATGGCAAAGGATAGCTCTGATTTAAAAAAAAAAAACAAAAAAAAAAAAACATTTTCCAATTACTATTTTGAAATCAGTGTCATCTATAAAATTTGGCACATACCATTGTGGTATTGTTAGCATAAAGCAGTATACATGCCGTGGACACTTCATTTTTGGTTTGCTGTGGGAATTTTTGAGGGCTCTATATAGTGCGTAACAATATACTCCAATAAAATGGCGGAGGGTAAACATAATGCACTATAGCAGGGTTTTTCAAAGTCTGAGACGTGACAAAGGCGCCCCATCACCCCCCCCTTAATTGCTTTCGCTCAATTCCTGGATGCCTATGGGATCAAGATTATGGTATTTGATCCCATAGGCACTCAACAATTGAGCCAAGATAACCTAATATCATTGTTTGACATAACTTTAGACTACACCAAATACATAAAAAGGTCTGTCCTGGCATTTAATAGTTTCTGACTCTGGGACAGTGGGGAAAAACAATAAAATTCCCCAAAACTACACACACACACTCGCATACATTTAGGCTATTCTGTGATCTCCTTTTGATAACTAATGTAATATTTTTTCACTTCCATTCACTGAGCCTCCCCTGAAACAGTTTGGAGCCCCCCTGGGGAGGCCCGCCTCACACTTTGAACACCTCTGCACTATAGTCACAGTCAATGTAATACTTTAAAAGGAACTCTAAAGAAAAAAGCTAAATAGATATGAATCTGTCTCACTGTGCATCTTTAAGCTCATTGTCCAGCTCAAATGAAGCAAAGCCATCATTTTTAACATAATTATACCTGTTTTCTGATACTGACAAGAGATGGAAACAGCTGATTGAGATGGGAGTCAGAGGAATAAATAACGAGATGACATGAGCAGTAAAAATTGATCATTTTTCATTAGTAAATATTTCAGATGCAGTTCTTCTGCTGATTTTAACTGCATTTGAACTAATAAGTAAATAACACAATAATATGCCAAGTTTGGTGAAAATTCAGAATCAACATGACTTGAGATAATGCATCTACTTTGAGAGCCGACTGTTTTCATACCTTACACATATTTTGCACTCTGTCCTTCTTCTTCTCTTCCAGTTTCTTGAGAACCAAATGTAAGTCTGCAACACCAAACTCAGTACAGATGCGCTCGTAGTCTTTCCTGTCAGCGTTCAGCATTGCGTCCCAGAATCTTTCATCACTTCCCCCATCTGCTTGTTTTGTCTGGTTTTCCTCTACCTTACTAAATTTATGAATCAAATATTGAAAAATGTCGGTGGCCAGACATTAATCAATGATAAAATTCAAACGTATGCAGAAATTCCTGGTGAGGTATTTTAATATCTTACTATCACAATATTTGTTTTCTTACCTTTTCCGCAGCAATTTTCTGAAATCTGATGGATTTGTCAAAGCTGAAAACAGCAAATTCAGTTCAAGTTCGCTTCAAAGTTTTTTTTGTTTTGTTTTTTCAGTAATTAAAAACATAGAAACAACTTGGACTCACATGAGAAGAAGCATTGAAGGAAATGACAATGCCAGTTACAGACTCTACAACCTTGACATGCACAATCAAAACAAATATTAAGTGAACAACTCTTACCCTCAATCACATGTAATGTTGCTGTGCAGACAGCTTTGCCATATTCGTTCACAGCATAGCATTTGTATGTATCTGTTTCGGCAGCAGACACTTCGTGAATCTAGAAATACAAATAACATGCCACAAGTTATCACATGCACAGATTGAATTCACACAACAGATAGCACTTATTTTAATACAATACTGTGCTGTTAAAAACTCAGTATGAGCAGTAACTACTCACATTAATTTTTTACTGTTTGTGAAATCATTTAGTCACTCACCTCTAATATGTACTCTCCAGTTGATTCATCATATTTACTCTGAAATTTATCCTTGTCTGAAATCGTCCCTTTAGCTCTTCTCCATGACACCTCTGGTTTTGGATCCCCTGTCACCACGGCCTTAAAAACCGCTAATTTCCCTAAAGAATATATGGAAATATTGCATCTTTATTTTCACATCACTGTATGACTTTCAGCTGAAATTCATAATTGAAAAATAGTGCTATGAAATCCAACCAATCAACTTTCCTTTGTTGTTTGTATCAGTTACTGTCATTTATTGTCATGCATCTCTTTTAGGTGCCTATACAATTGCAGAAATATGTCAGTTATAGTGTTATAATGAAACCCACCTTCCTTAATAGTTACTGGGATTGGTTTACACTGGAATTCCGGGGTGCTTTTTCCCTCTGGTATGTTTACCAGATACTGTGTGATAATTACTCCCGGAGTCTTAGATCTTCTCCGGATGACAGCTAAACAAAGCCAAGCAAAAATAATAATAAAAAAAAAACATAAGTATGAGAATTGTAAAATACTTTACAGCCTACAATTAAAAACCAATATCAATTCAGCACAGTAGTATTTGAAATGAATATTCAGACCATGTGGGGAGTGCTGCTTTTGGTAGAACTAAACATTTCTTTTTTGCTACCAGCAGATGTCAGGAATGTCAAATGTAGCGATGCTGTGTGTGTGTGTGTGTGTGTGTGTGTGTGTGTGTGTGTGTTGACAGAAACAACAGCTTTCTGACCACTAAACAAATGGCACGTGGTGCAAACAAATCTCAGATATACTGAAAACAGGTGGAAAAGTAACTACTTATAAGCCCAATATATTCCCGTTGTTTATGATTTAGCTTAAAAGTTACTACAACCAATGACGGATGCATGTTTGCTGTTTCTGCTGAGTATAGGTGTCCACTGTTGTTCCTTAGTTATACCAGTTGTGCCAGCTCATTGCTCATTAACACCGATCAGGATAGTTATGTTATAGGTTAGCAAGACAGAACATCAACACCCCTACCTCCCAGTGATGGTTTTATGGTAAAACCTAAAGCTTGAAAAAAGAAAACATGCCTCGGTTATTGTAATGGGTCATTTTACTCTTGTACATCTAAAATTGCTGTTTGCTTGGTTTTTTTTTCTCACTTTAGTTGCTTCAGTTCTGTGTGAAACTGTGAAAGTCAATGCCCATATCGGCTAAAATGAAATAAAGGTTATGAGGCAGAAGTTGCTCTGTACCTCTTATATACAGTACATTGCGCACAGCAGAAGTGACAAAACTATAATTTAAAACATAATTTAATGTTGCATTCGTCATCCTTTGTTTAAATATTTTATGGTGCTCCTTTTTTAATTGTACAACCTTTTTACTAGATAGATGTGGTGTAATAGCAATTTCAGTGTGCTCTCATCATTAAATTGACCATTATGTACACTCTGATACTACACAGTAGCTCACGTATAGATGTACACGAGGATGGGATGCAATTAAAGATTATTTTCATTATCAATTAATCTGCCAATTATTTTCTCGGTTAATCGTTTGGTCCAAAATGTCAAAAAATTGTGAAAGATACCAGTCTCAGTTTCGCAGAGCCCAAGGTGACGTCGTCGGATTGCTTGTTTTGTATGACTAACAGACAAAACCCAAAGATATTCCACTTACAATGATATAAAACAAAGAAAAGCAGCAAATGATCACATTGGGTAAGCTTGAAGTATGGAACTTTACTTAAAAAATGACCTAACAAATTGCTTATCAAAATAGTTGGCAGATTATTATTCTGTCGATTGACTGATCTACCAATCGTTTCAGCTCTAGTACACATATTCAATACATTTCCCACAAAGTTAAATGAATACACTACACGTTAATTCACTCAAGCATTTCAAACAGCAGTGCATGAAATCCACACTGTGATCCTCTGCCTATCTGTTTGGCTGCTGAACGTTTTCTTACCAGGCTTTGTTTGTGCAAAGATAGAGGATCACACAGGAGTTGATGAGGAACAACATTAATCCAGGGATTAATGATTCTTATGACAAGGACTGAAATAGGAGAACTGCCACCTCGTCAAACGTGTAACTGAGGGCGACTGATTTGACAAGGTAGTAAGTAGATATTTCAGGTTATCAACACAAAGACAGGACAGGTCATGGGCAGACACAGTATTCAATAATACCTAATGTATTATTCAATATTTATTCCATTATTCATAATAATGGATTCAGCTCAGCATTGTATTCAAACAATACAGTAGTGCTGCATGTTTGTCTACCAGAAAATAAAACGGCTCTTTCATTTCACCTGACTTGTTGCCAGACACCTCATTAAAACGTTGAATGTACTGATGAACGATGGAGAAACCTGGGTGAAAAGAAATGACACCGGATCAGTTAGTAGTAGAAAGAGTGAATGCTATGGCTGTAGGACATTAGGCAGTATACTGTATAGACGGTGTAAAATATATGTCCAACAGAAGCTGTTGGTTATAAGTTGCCTCTGTGAAATTGCAGGTTACGTCCTGCAGGCATTTCCTTGTATTTGCCGCAATGTTGATGATTATCCAAGCCAGGTAAAGCATTTATTTGCCTTTACTTTTAGGTGTATGAGATAGATGGAAAGTGAGAGAGAGACAGACGTAATTGAGTGAGAGACCAAAATAAACAGTGGGCGCAGAGGCTGGAAGTGAAGGCCCAGTCAGGCATAATGTGGAAAAGGAAAACTCGTAGGGACCTGAATAAACTGAAGCACTGAGAGGGTCACAGTAAAGGGCAGCAGGCAGTCAAACTTTAATCCAGGGATGTTTTCTTCTCATCCTCAGTTTATCACTGAAGCCTGAGAAAAAAGATCTTCAGTCGACTGGCTGTTGAAGTGCCGGTCAGTTGGGCAAACTCCAACTGGCATATTCTCATGAATGAGTTTGTAAGTTAATGGAGATACTGTACATCATGTGGTTGGAGGGGATGTTTTCGCATTTCATTGCCTTTTACAGATGCCATGTACATTATTATTTCAATAATAGTTTCTTTAAACCTGCAATAACTGATTTATTTTTTTTTTTTTGGCCACTTGGGGGCAGTGGAAACACATTTTAGAGCTGCTTTGGTGAAATCAGTTGCCTGCTGCTGCTGAAAACAATGCTATGAGGTCAGTGAGAGTGAACCACAACAGTAAAGTTGCAGACCGGACAGCTACACTATGAGCTGAAACTCGCTATAAAGCTTGGTAAAGCTGAGGGGAGCTGCAGATTCAGGCGATAATTCTCTATAGGTTCATCACTATGAGTGAACATTAAAATGAACAATTATAACATAGTCAGGTATTCATTGGGTAATAACAATAAAGGTCAGACTTTCATTTTCCATTTTAAACGAGGTAATATTTCTCCAGTTTGTCTATAAAGTAATGTCTTAGCATTACTTAATTTGCTGATACAACAAAACACTTCATGTTTCAAAATGTTTTAAAGCCACTTTTGATATACCAATCTGTCAATGTATACAACATGGAGTGCTTTTCTACCGTCTAAATTGTTTGACTCCAGCAATATGTTATGTTTTGGCAGGATTAGTGGCAGCTCATTTTCCACCACTTTTGGTGATGAATTAACTTGCACACTGTTGACTGTATATGAGACAGTAATTAAACAGGTTTGCTCATGCCAAAGACTAATAGGCTTTCATTACAGATAATCACCACCAAATAATGTTATAAAACAATGTCAATGTTGTCTTTTTTGTTGAAAATATTCACTTATATGATTTTTCACCTGTGTAATTATTTCAGTCATTTCAGGATTTTTTCTTTTACACAACCTCCTGGCTCGTAGCAAAATATTTACTATGACAGCAGTTTGTATAATCCCCATTGAAGTCATACCCATTAGAGGAATTGGAAGAAATGACACTTATGTAAAAAACGAAAGAAAGAAAAGGAAGCTTGCTTATTTAAAAATTAACGTTGATGTTCAGAAGAGCTTGTCCAATGTATTGCAAAATAACACAGCGCAATGTACACTGTATACACTGTCTCATGTCTTAATCCCTGAAAAATGTTTGCAATAGATGGACACCAGGCCACATTATTATTGCTGAAATCAGTAAAATTGAACAGGAATAAGCAGAAAAAAGAGACATTTGCAGCGGAAGGAAGGAGTGCAGTACTGTACTTCTTCTGTTGGCAGTGGGACCTGTGTTCTTCGCCCTTTTCCACATTTTCGCAAGAGTTAACTGCCAAATGGAGACCTGCAAATAGTGTGAACATAACCATTAGCACCAATGATGAGAACAGACATCGTTTTTTTGTATTATAAAGTATTATCTTGATGCGTTTATGTTCTTCTTGCTATGCAGTATATTTTTCAAAAAGAATACTGCTAACATTTTTCCAGATAAAAAATCTGCTAGTATTACAACACAGTATGATAGTACTCTATAGTATATAATACAATGCTGATATTTACAGAGCTTTGCTTTACTTCACGTAAGAAAAAGACGTGTATATTGAGCTGTTGCCTTTAGTTTTTTACGTGAGACTACAACAAATTCAGAGATTCAAATATTGCCATTATGTTGACAGATCTAACTCTATGTGCTTGTGTCATAGATTGCATTACTTATATAAAACTGCCAGACTGTATCTGCCCATGCTTTGAGGCTTATGTGTGGAGCAAGGTCAAAAGGTCAACCTTTTATGTTTATTATGACTTGAGACTTGTTAGTTCCTATGGGCATTATACACAGTGGGGAATTCATGAACTCTATGTGCGAATAGGTATACAAAACCAGTTACTGCAGTTCAAAAGCTTAAGTCAAAAGCATCATTTTATATGTTCTCTGAAGTTAGTATCGGGTGCCTTTACGAATTCATAAAGGAATGGTAGCAGTTACTTGTTTATGTAACACAAAGGATTGGAGATTATGCATATTGTTATATTCAGGATGGATATGAGGGCTTACAAACATTAAGACCGTGGTCATTGAGAGGCCAAGTCATACTGAGTGCAGGACAAACACTGATGGTGCACAGCTCCCAAGCTATAGTTAGCTGTGACCCTGTAATAACTTCACATGCTTACACAAAGCCTGACTGCAGTATTGCAGCTCTGAGATCTCCAAAAGCTCAGAATTAGATGTTCTCAGTACATAAATGTGTTTAAAGTACACCAGGGATAACTAAAATAATAACCTGACAAATGGAGAGAGAGTGCACGGGGAGTGAGATACAACAAGAATAAATGTATCTTTTATTACAGCTGAATATTCCAAGTGACAATGCTAATTGCATCCAATGCAAAACCAGCTGTATTGCTGTGTTTTACATGTACAGCTGTGTTTTATCATGGATTAAAAATAAGATAAGATAAAATAAGGTAGAACTTTATTAATCCCGAAGGAAATTCTTGGAAATAAAAAATGATTAAATCGTAGAAGACCAAAAGACAGAATCTGTCTTTCATACTCCACCATGCCAACAGTACAGCGCAAACAAAGAGTGAAAATCCTACTCTCCTACGCCCCAGTTGTTCTTCTTCTACCATTTCATAAACTGTAATCCACCTGGATGTCATAAAGTAAGGACTGCTGAACCATGGTCACACACAGACACAAACAAACAGAGAGGAAGAGAGGTTTACCTGTCTACAGCTCTGTCCTCACTCCCACTGAGACTCTGAGACTGGTTTATAGATGTGGTATAAACTTGCTGCCTCCTGGATTTTAGTGGATATTAAATCCTATGGGAAAACACGTTTGATTTTGCTGCCTGCAAGCTTGTCCTAGACAGTGACTGTCAAGGAGAGATGTCTTCTGTTTAGGCAGATGGATGCTCAAAGAGGGTGGGTTATTATTAAGGGGGAGCGGGCTGGGGGTTGGTGGTGGTGGGGGCACTGGATGAGGTAAAAAGGGATGAAGAGCCTGAGGGAGAGGGAAGGGCTACCAATGACAAGTTAGTGATGAAGTTTACCTCTCACTGCAATAATTACTGATGACAGTGTACTCGTCACTGTCACACAACAGTTGCTTACAAGAAAATGATTGAGTTAATTTTCTTTGTGTGGTGTCTGATTCTTACAGATACCATACACGTATAACTGAGGGGAAAAAATAGTTTAGCAGTTGGTTTAGTCACGCTTTCAGTTCCTGTTAAGTAACTTCGTAATTGCTGAAAATACAGGCAAATGGCTTAGTATTTTTAAAAGACACAAATTAGAACTTGAGCTGTCACTCCAGGCTGTGATCGAAACATGCAGCATTAAGAGTTGCTTTAACTATGGTAATTTAATGGTGACCTTGGGTGGTGGCTAGCAGGTAACTGGCGCAGACAGGCAATGCTATTAATTTGGACTATGAGCCCAATGAAAGAATGTGGCTGGGAGTCATAATCTCCATTGAACTTGAAGATGGTATGATGTAGAAATATTCACAGTTTGATTCTGAATTGAACCCCACCCTTGCTATTGAAGATCACATGTTGTGAACAAGGTACTTATCCCCTTATCTGCTGTGTTCTTCTTATATTACAATATATTACATAATCAAGGTTATGACATTTATATGGTATAATAAGCTCTTCTTGTCATGGCTTTGAGGCATTTGTGACTTTGGAAAGGGAAGATCAAATGAAGAACAAGGCATCACTGGTATCAAGGTCAAGTACCAGAATGTCAATTACAGTCCTCACATAACAATTCAAATTATATACATGTTCTGCCTTTTAAAATGTGTAATGTGCACCACTTATAATGCATAGGAAAATATTGACATAAAACATGTCACTACAGCAGGTGATAAACATCAACGGCTGACTTTAACACACTTTGTTTTTGCAGTTGCTGCTCTAATTTCCTTGTGGGAGGTAACTATATTTAATTCCTGTTTTGTTCTCTCCATAGAAACCTGTTTTTTTTTTTTTTTTTGCCACATTAGCAGCATGGCTCTAGAAATGGCAATGCTGTTCAGTCTGTTGGTCCATGGGTCCACCACTTTGGTCCAGAGGGACAACGACTGAATGAATTGCCATTAAGTGTGACACACACATCCATGGTCCCCAGGAGCATGCCAGCATGCTAACATGACACCTAGCGTAAACATTTTAGCATGCTAATATTAGCATTTAGTTCAAAGCATAGCCAAGCCCAACAGCTGAGGCTGATGAAGCGGCGTCTAACAATGTAGTGCTGAGCCTAACAAGTTGAGTCTGAGACTTCCTAAAATTGCTGTTTTACAGAGGATAAACCCTTTTAATTTTGCTGACAACACTGGCTTATCTCTGGTGCCACCTGTCCAACAATTTAGTTTTTTGGTGTTTAAATTGCAGTCTCACAGTTTGCTAGCTTGTCTATTTAAAATGTCTCCCGTCTATTTCACAGAATCCCGATTCCCCCAGTTTACTATTATTTAAACACCAAATTTTAAACTAGACGTACTTCACCACTAACAAAAGTACATCCAGTGTTCCAACAGCAACATACGTCACAGCTCCACCAAATGTGCTTCGGTGAAATTGCACACCATGGAAACTGCTTGTGGATTGAATAATAAATGGAAATACAGGCTTCTGACACCTCAGATGTGTCTGTCTCAACAGGACATGCATAGAATCTACTAGCACAAGGTCCAAATGGTGCCAGTGTCCTGTCATGCTTGTCCTTCCACGTGCAGTGCCTCTAATGCATCTGAATAGGCTCTTGAGTAGGCATGAGCCCACATAAACCAGCTGGATTAGGAATTAAACCCCCTCAGCCTACCCTCCTTATATTGATGAAATGTCATGCTGCATAGCTTTCATTCCAGTCATGGGGAACCACAGAGAGCTGCCGCCGAGGTGCTAACTAGACAGCCTAGCCTGCCTCTCTGTTGTGTAGATTGCTTTTCTGAGGGAAACCTCAACGGTACATCAGCTGAGGCCTTGTCACTCACTCTTCAACAAGGAGTGAAGATATTCTTAATTTGGCTTCACTGGTGCACTCATAGTAAATCCTGGCCTCTAAATGATCAGAAATAACTTATCCCAACAAGCCATCAGGCTTTTTGAGTACTGGTAACTCAAAATAATAGAGAAAGGTCATGGTTTGCACTATAAACACAGTAAATGATGGTTTGTTGGACGAATTTCTGCAGTTTAACAATTTTAAAAGAAGCTATAACTAACTACTACAGTCTGTTTTTTGGTGTAGATTATTCAGCTATTTTTTAATACATTCATGTAATTGTTTACAGTGTTTATATGTGGTGGCATTCAAATGCAGAAACGCCAAATAAAAAAAGCAAAACGGTCTTCTACTTGGAGACATTCCTATTCTCCAAAATGACCACACACAGCAATATCAGCGGGGCATACCATTCCTCCAAAAACCGAAATTAATGCTTCTTAATACAGGAAGGACAGAAAAACAAAGAGGAAAGAAAAAGAGAAGGAGGGATTCTGAACCCCATCCTGACAAACATGCATGCATTCATGTATGTTTGTAGCTTATGACAAATGATGGGTACAAATTAATGCATTGCAATGTTTTGAGGAATATTAACACATGCTTGCTCTTCTAGCTTATATGGATAATATGTAGCATGTCAGTAGAGTTATAGGAGAAATCCATACCAGCCTTGCCCTTAAAACAAATCTCCATCCATACAAGTACAAATTGTGTCTGCCATCAGTGAAATCTAAAGTATGGATGCCATAATATGAGTTTTCTTGTTGTTCCACTGAACTTAACACTTAAGAGCTCGTCCTCTTCCAGAATGTTTTAAGGCTAGACAAAGAAAGCCGGGAGCTAAAACAAAAACGGAATGACATTCATCTTGCCTTTCTTTGAGTGTGAGGCCACATGTATGTCATTTTCTGTGTAATACATTAGAGTGCAGGAATATTAAAATCCAACAAGCCCTGAAAACCTAACACAATAGGGATGCCTAAGAAAACTAAGTGAGTTTCTGTAAAACCCAGATTCATTAATGTTGACTTACTCCAGTTGATTGTATACCATGAAAACATGCCAAATATAGTAAAACTTTATGATACAGTATATGTGGGACAAATTTAATAAGGGTTTGAAAAATATAGTAACATGTCGGCACAGAGTGATATATGGAACAAGGACAAAATGAAACGTGAAGGAGAAAGTGGACAACCTTTAAGTGCCTCTTGTTAATATTATATATTAGATATTGAGTGCAAAGTTTTAATCACTGATTATTATGAGGAGCATAAATAATGTGAAGGACATTTCTCGTATTGTCTGCAGCATGCGTGGATTTAACAAAGCCAGTTTGGTCATTATGGATAAGGAGTGATTTACTGTAAAACAAAAGCCAGGCAAGCTGCCAGAACCTTGGCATTACCTTTACTATTCAATAGACTGTAGCTGAAATATTTGACAGAGATTTTTATAAATTCAATTTTAGAATTAGTTGAAAATAAGACTTCCTTAATAGATTTTTGCAGCATGTCTAATATTAAGTAACCTAATTGTGGCCAGAAGGCAGTATACATTTCTGCTGGATTTCTACCCAGACAGGAAATGTTCCCATTTTCATACCTAACAGAGCATTATGAAGCTCTAAGAATTATGGGCTTCTCCAATAGCTCTATTTCTAACAAGATTTTAGGTAAATCACATTTACATCAGTGTTATCCAATGAGTAAAGGTTTTGGTAGAATTACTTTAAGGCAGTTATTTATCTTTACTGCCATTTTGTCCTGACCTTTATCTTTACTGTGATCTGACTGTTTGAGGCTCTGATTAGAGGGCTTTAGGGATTTTCATATTTGCTCTTTGATTGTTTAATTTAATCTTTTTAAGGCAAGCTGATGGCTTGGGTGGGTGCTATTGAAACGACAATCAAATAATTTTGTGAACAGAATCAGTGGGATCTGACATATTTGCTTGCTCTAAAGAAATAACAATTTTAGATGTATTTTATTGATGATGAAGTTGCTTCTATGTAGTCTCAAGAGCTCTAAAATCAGACCGCATCACAACTGTTTCAGTAATCAGATCTTTTTACAGCTGCCTGACACTTAATCATATTTTACACTCTATACGCTGTCAGCATTTCATCGTTGCTATAGAGCGTGTCTACTCAAAGAGCTATGATTGCTTTGGTACGTCAGGTACCTCTCACATGGCCGCTGCAATGCTGATGGACCACTGATGCCTATAAATCATCATGGCACTCATGAACTCATGGCAGAATGTGTAGAAGAAAGCAAAGGTGCTGTGACTGTGACACTCACATGTACTGTATTGCCATCTCCCCAAGAGAGGAATTGCCATATGGGTGGCGTCCATTACCATTTTTAGGCATTCGCTAAGAAAGGCGGTGGGTGAAATGTGTACCAGGAATTCTGGTTCTTTCATTTCTGGGCTTCAGACCAGAGCATCCCAGACATCTTTGCTCAGTAATGAAAAGCTATTTTTGATGAGATTAGTAACAATCAGAGGTGATCTGGTGTCCACAACAGAAAGGGCCAAACAAATGCTGCTTTGATTTGAAGGGCTGATGCAGTTGAAAGTGGGACAGTCATATACAGTATGTTGGTGTGTGTATGTGTGTGTGTTAGAAAAATTACTTTTAGTTATAAAATGTCTGTGTTTCAGCATGGTTAACTGACCCTGGTTATTTACCTACTCTGCCAAGCATGTGAGGAGGTTCAGACTGTCTAGACAGAAAGCTTGGAGTGTCTCATGCTGTGCTGGAAACTGGTGCTGACTGGATTTAGTTGTTTAGGGAAGATAGCTAAGTCTCCATTTTAGAAAATCTGATGGTGTTTATCATCCATCACGCTGAGATAAAATTCCTCATTTGACTCTCTGACAATGTTTCAAAATGTAACACCAAATACAAAAGTGATTATGGAAACATCCATGTGTTTTAGATTTCTTATTGGGCTCAACCACCTATGATCTGAAATGTACTTGGATTTGTCCTTCTCTGAAAGCACCAGTTCCAAGGCTGTTATGCAAAGTATAGTGCTGTATGATTACTGCACACTAATTCAGTCAAACTTCCTCTATTGTTAGTCTGGAGTATCTTTCAGTCTGCAAAGCTTTGATTTACCAGCCCTCACCTATGGTCATGAGCTTTGGGTAGTGACCGAAAGAATGAGATCGCGGATACAAGAGGCCGAAATGAGTTTCCTCCAAAGGGTGGCTGGGCTTACCCTTAGAGACGGGGCAAGGAGCTCAGACATCCGGAGGGAGCTCGGAGTAGAGCCGCTGCTCCTTTGTGTTGAAAGGAGCCACTTGAGGTGGTTCGGGCATCTGATCAGGATGCCTCCTAGGCGCCTCCCCTTGGAGGTTTTCTGGGCATGTTCAACTGATAGGAGACCCCTGGGTAGACCCAATACACACTGAAGGGATTATATACACTATATGGACAAAAGTATTGGGCCACTCCTCTTAA
>LKNJ01002421.1:0-62377 GCA_002120245.1 Maccullochella peelii | reverse complement strand
ATATATATATATATATATATAAGTATATATATGTGTGTGTGTGTGTGTATATATATACATATATATACTTTCTGCAGAAAGGATCAGACACAGAGTCAAACACTCTAGTCAGGGGTCTGATGAAAAACACAAAGTGTCTTTCCTCTTTATAGAGGAAACATGCGTCATACAGATAAGCAGATGTTTTAGGGTAACTTCCTAGCTGTGAAAGTTCAAGACAAGGTCTGTCAGTACAGACAGCAGACTGTTCTATGAAAGCAGATGTGTTGAAGTAATTATTTGTCACTCTTGTCTTCTATTAACAGTGGCAAAAAACTGGAAAAGATGAGGTGATAGGCAGCTCTGAGAAATTCTTTGGGAAGTGGCAGCCTTTTATAACTTATTTCAACTTGCTACCTTTAGACAAAACATACCTTCCACCCTTTCTTTCATTTTTTACTCTTTTTTTTCTGTCTTTGTATGTTTTTCTTTTATCTACTTTAATCAATGCCCTATTGAGAGGGAGAGTTTGTTTGTTGTATAAGGAATGGATGGTTGTATGGTGGTGAGAGGGGACTATGGGGATACTGAAAAATAAATTAAAGAGGGTGAGTACGTGAATTGTGCTTCCATTTTTCCTGTGTAGTAATTTTAACTTTTTTTTAATTAACAATAACAGTGTGTCAAGGAATATAGTAATGTGGTTGGATCTCACTGATGTTTTCCTCAATCAAGGAGAATATAAAAACTTGTATGAATGTAAGTGTATTCTATGTAACAGAGGAAGTATGACAAGTAAGTATGGAACAGAATGACATGGCATAACAGGCTTGGCGCCCACCAGAGCCAAGCCCAGCATGGTCAAACAAGTTCAGCATAATGAAACACCCAGCAAGCCCTGTGATTACCTGCTGTGGTTCAACACCCTGGAGAAGCCACAACTTCGCGGCAGGATGTCCTCAGCTCACTTGCCCACTAGCACAATAAATGTTGCACAGAACATTGGCAGGCACATTAAGTCAGTGTACTTATCATTTATTTTGTTTGTTTTGCAGATAAAGCAGCTGCTGGCCTGATATTTATATAGAGAACTTGAAGGTCAGTTGTTTAAAACAAATATCCCGACTTAAAGGTTGTAGGTGCTCTTTGGGAAAATGTCCAGGATATGTAATAATGAAAAATAAAAGCATCCCCAGAACCCAAGAAAAAAAAAAGGCTTAATAATGAGACACCACTTTTACCCTTAGATTTATTTACTTGTTTCATGCAAATAAATAAATCCAGTTATGTCTTGGCCAACAAAGGCCTTCATCAATATCTTGGTGAATACATTTTTGTCATTGGTCAAACACCAAAGCAGAGAAAGATGTGCCCTGTCCTGCCCAAACAACACAAATTTTACGGAGGCCAAACATTTAGTGATGGACTGGTAACTATGCAGTCAAAGTGGCACTCAGAGGGACTAATATTAAGTTGCCTGGGAAATGCAAAACAACTTTCTGCATTTGTAAGAATGTAATTGTACGAATGAGCATTTTTACGGGACATATGAGCATTTTTATGCTCATTCGTATTTATTTCAATCATTGTAATGAAATAAATAAGAGTTTTAGTAGTTATATTATTTAACATGATTTAAATATTTAATTGGTTCTTAAATCATTTCTGCACATGTTTGACGATATTCAGTTACTGTGTGATTTTTCTATTTGAATAAGATTTTATTGCAACTGGGCTGACCATCAACTGCATGTGTCAAGTCCTTACTGGCTAAATGATGATGACTGGCTGAATAATGGTCAGAGTCTTCCAGCAAGCCAGATAGTTTAACTACGTGGGAGCAAAGTACTGTGTACAGTGTCCAAAGTGTCATAGGTAGCATCGGTCTGTCACACGCTGCATCCACCTGTAGTACTGTATGTCCAAACATTTAGAGATCTGAGGAGTCTGACCTTCAACAGATTGTAATGCATAATGTATGAACATCAAAAATCTGCACAGTTTTAGCTGAACACAAACAGAAGGGCAGAACAGCCAAAAAAGTAATGCATTTTAAGACCCATATATAATGTTCAAGCCTTTTATTCACTGTGCAATGACCTTTTGGAAACAGGGCTAGATAGAACCTGTGTCTAGTGTGTGTGTGTGTGTGTGTGTGTGTGTGTGTGTGTGAATGCCTTTATATATTCTGTAGATTTAAATGGCATTACAGATGGCACTGAATGAACAATACGCTCAATACATGAAAACATGTGTGAACTGGAACATGTGGACCAGTGCCATTGTCTACCTAATCATATACCTGCAGCATGTGTGTCCTTTGTTTATTTAATCGACGTTTGATGTGAGATTATTCAAGATATGATACAGTGTAAGTCAACACAACACCTAAAGTTATGTTTAAACTGAGAAAAAAAATGCATTTAAACTAAAGGTTTAAATGCATTTAATCTCTCATTATTGCCTTACAATGTCATTTGAAGTCAAAAACAAACTTGCAAGCATATGAGCGTACACTTCTACTAAACCCATCTAGAGAACGAGGGTGAAGAGAAAGTCTTGGCTCATCAGTTCACAGTGTTAACTTTAGAGATGATAAAGTGTAATGGGCCTGATCCCTGCCAGGTGGAAATCATAGCCAACATAGAGGGATAACTAATCACTGTTTAGTGAGTCATCCTTGATGATGTATAGAGATGATTCAGCAGAGTGTATGGTTAGCTGATTCTGGCATCAGAACTAAAATGCGCCAGATAAACACCATTTGTTATTGGGATATACAAGGCTTGTGGGAACACAGCGGACATGGTGCAAGGTATACAGTCCTAGTTCTGGTTTAAACCATGAAAAGCCTTGGTTTGTTTGTCTGGATAAGCGGCCAGATCTCTCCAGCTGTACAACTGCATTCCAGTGGATGATTCTTTCGGACTTGGTGTTTGTTTATGGGCTGTTCAGTACATTACAAGAGAAGTTGACTATGTCGTGGTGATTGTCAGTGTGTTTTGCAATGTCATCTGAACATAAAAGGAACCAATGTTATTAAACCAGAAGTGATCCCAATGAATCATTTATACCTCTGTGAAACCTCCTTTAAATAAAATAGATCGACATTTTGGGAATTATGCTTATTTGCTTTCTTGCCAAGAGGTAGATGAGAAGATTGATGGCCAGCAGCCATTTACCTTAGCTCATGTATGTGTTTAAGCTATTTGTTTTTTGTCGGTATTACATTATTGCAAGCAGGGAGTGTTTTGACAATTCTGATATTTGAGAGGCATGAGATTTATCTGAGTTTCTAAACCATATTTAATATAAACTTTCTGAAGTTAACAATGAAAATATGCAATAGAGTTATGCATTCAAATGTTGCTATTTGGCAACCAGTTCTCAAGTATTTACAGCAATTCAATACTGATATTAACATGTGTGTAGACCGCTCTGAAATTATTGGCATGTCTCAATGCTGCTTTTTAACCATCAGAAATACATGTTGGCTTATGTTGCACAGTGAATGATATTGTACTTTCAGTTTGCATCAACAATGCGCAGCATGGTGATTTCCTGGATATTGGTTATATTTTTTCTTACAGATCGGCAAGCATTCTTGAGCCACCTTAAGACACGGCTCAGCAAAATGCAAAGTACTGACACTGAAAGCATTAGGTCTGTGAAAAACTGTGAAAATTGGGATCTTTCCGGGAAACACATTAGTTGAAGTGCAATATGAGGCATCATCACAGGATGACACTGTTGGTGCTCTAAAACCTGATACTTTCATTTACTCACTATCTACTAGTTTTTCTCCTTTTATAGGAAACTGTGTGTATGTGTGCATTTGTCTCAGCCAGAGGGTTGATAATGCCACTAATGCTTAGTATATCCTGGGTATACTGGACTTGGAAAGAGACTGTAAAACTTTATATCAACTCACCTCTACATTTAGTCATGCACATAACAGATATGTCCTAATATAACATCAAGGTCCTGTTATAAACTGTGTTTTGACAAGTTCACTAATACATGTTAGTAACCCAATGAGACAAACGGGTTATATGTTATGCTAAAATATACCACTTCCTCCCAAAAATGCTTCAGATTTGTCAGTTAGGAGATATAGGTTGGCACCTTGCTTCAGTTTAGGTTATCTAATATGCCTATGTGTGTAAGATAAAATGCAATCTGCCATATCCAAAGTCCTGCCTTCCACTCTTCAGCCAAATGCATTTCTATTACTGTCACAATGGCTGCCTTTCCTGAGGCGATCACACACCATGGAGACACATAGATGGAGCCCTGAGGTTTGGAGAGCCTCTCTCTCAATTTCTCTCTTTTTTTCCCCTCTCACATCCTATCTTCACTCACTCCTAGCTCACAGTAAATGTCCCCTCTAGTGTAATTATTTTCTTCTCCGGTTGTGGGTTTCTCTCAGGCAACGCAGATCTACTTTCCAATGCAGTCCAATAAGGAAGAGGCTTCAGAATGAGATTAGGAGTCCACTGATTGCTCTCTAATTAGATAGTGATGGGAGACTGATGTGTTTGATGGGGGGAACCTAGTTGAGTTGGATTTTATCTAAATGTATTCAAGTTTCCTGATGTGCTGTGTTGTTTGTGTCCACAGTCTAACTCTATGCGTGTTGCTACTTGACAGTGCTGACACTCAACCCAGGCTCTGTGGTTTGACGTCTTGATTATGTTACTACTACAGTATATTTAGGAAGTGATCATTCTCTAACAGTCGCTGAGGGCATCTAATACATCTGAAGACATTTGGCTAGGGTGTTACAGTAAGTGGTTAAATGTGTGTTAGTGTGCGCCTTAAAGAGTATTTAGCTTTTAAACCTTCCATACCCCTCTATCTCCAGTAAAAACTAGGGTGTATCTCTCTAAACCACACATACTGATTGACTCATATCATTTGAGTAATTAGACTACACTCATTAATAAGCAGCAAGTTCACATAAGGTCAAACAGTAATTGCTCTGTACTTTTGGCAGAGAGTGTATTCATGCCCTGTTTTTCTTTTTGACTGTTATTCTTCCCCTGAATGGAGAGATGAAAGGATTATTATTCAGTCCACAACCACACATTGCTCCAGCAGTGCTGCATTGATCAAGGCTTCTGTGGTTTAAAGCTGGCAGGATTCCACCCAAATAGAAATTAAAATGTGTGACTCCAAGGAGCATCTGCTATAGGTAAAAAAAAAACAAACACTATCTGTCTGTCTGTACCTTTATATGGACAAATATCTTAATGTATCTATATGGGAAATGTGAAAAGAAAGCTTTTCCTGGTTCGACTTTGACCCAACATACATAACATTTATTGTGGTTTTGCAATGCAATGTATCATTTTAATTGACATTTTAGGTACTTTCAACCAAAAAAAGTGGTTTAGATAATATGTTTAAACAGGGAACTCACCGGATCTGATTGCGGTAATGTGGTAATGCCCTGAACCCTGTTCTTGTTGATTAAAAAATATAATCTGGGCTACTGATTCCCCAAATAGTATTAGCCTGCACAATTTAATTGAATGTAACTCAAATGAGACAGGTTACTGCGAGAAAATATGGCCAAACCTATAAAAATAAAAGCACAGTTTTACAAAAAATGAATTTCTTTCTCATGTTCTATGAAGGTCTTCAGGTCATAAACACTAAATGTCAGTGGCACCAGAGACCATGGCAAATAGGGTGTCCTTGCAGAACCGATGAAACAGAAATATATCAAAAATCCACTCCTCAATTGTGTTGTAGCACCCACCAAAACCAAGGTCTCTGTTCCAGCTCACTGTTTATGAGTTGAAACACAGCTGTGCATGAAAAGAGTGACTGTAGGTGAAGGTTGGTGAAGGGCGGGGTGTAAGAGCTGACTGAACAGAGGAGGAACAGGACGCCTTACACAGTGTAAATCTATGAGCAGCAGACAACTGGGTTACCTGATGTACCATTTTAACAGTGTTCTGTTTTGTAGTCAACATTGTCATTTCTCTGTTAATCTGTTTATTTATTAGGTGTTAAAGTGACAAACAAACATAAGCATACTTCATTTGCCTAATTTGTCTCATACATGAAGGTTCAGAGTCACATAAATAATTTAAATAATACGTCTACATTGCCTCCATTTTTAGGTTCTATAATTGGTTTCAATTTCATTTAACTACTACTACAAGGGAGGATTTCTGGTCTGCTTTGCAGCATGGAACGATGAACCTTAAATCTTCATATAATGTACAATAAAACAAACTGCAGCCCATTTTCTATATCCTCAAGGTCACAGACATCAGTTTTATTTTCTGTAACAACATTAAACCTGCCCACGCCTGTAACCAGAGGCAAGGTGTTATTTCTCAGCTGGGTACTTAGTCTTAGAGTAGAAGCAACATAGGGGTGCCACTCAAAAGGCTGCATTTATTACGGTATAGGTTCCAGGCTTTGGCTTAGCCATACTTAACTCAATCACTTTACTTAGGAAACTCTACTCAGTAAGCCTGCAGTCTGGCATATTAATCAGGCACTTCCCCAATGGAACCATTTCCCCTCTAAATCTTATCTCCAAACGATCCCAGTCTATATCCTTTGGAATGAAGAACCTTGGAACAAATCTATACACCCTTAAAAGCACATTATTCTAACAGAATCATCTTTCAGATCCTCTTTCTGACCCTATGCTGCAGTCTTGACCCAATATCTGTGTATGTGAAGGTTGAGGGGAGAATAGTTTGGGTAATTACAAAGCGGTGTGTAGCACATATGCTGTTTTAATAACAGGTGGATGCTGAAACTGTAGTATTGTCCCCTGTGTGAAAGCAGGAGGAGAACTGCTCCACACTGGTGCTGCAGGAATCCTGGAACACTTTTAACATTAAGCAATAATTTAAACGCCAAAGGGGATTGAAACTATTTGTGAGATGAGGTGAGCGAAGTGTGTTACACAATGTTTTAATCCTGAAATACAGTACCGCAGCTGGGTAGTGAAGGCAGATGCTAGGTGCTATCACTGATCATCACTTATGATCACCTTTCCATTGCATTTTGCCCTTAAACGTAGAGGGTTTCTTTAATGATTGAGTTTTGAAGAATGGTGACTCATGAGCAAGTCAGTATGTGAGAACCAAAGATTTTGAATCCCCCTGCTTGTGGTTGGATGCTGGCAGCATGTTCTTTCCTCCAGAGCTGTGGGGAGGTTAGTGTTAGGGAGTTAGGGAACAATATTACAGAAATGAACTGTTTGCACAGAGCTGAGTGAGGCTCCAGCAAAAATCTGATTTACATACATAATTAGAAGGCATGTTTTCAGAAGGTTAGATTCTTAGTGCTAACTTGTTACTGTACATTAAAGTGTTACTACACCCTCAAATTATGCTAGAACCCTCTCTCCCAGCATATTTAAAAAATACAACTGTGAGGAACAACAACTGTGGGAGGCGTGGCCTCGTGACTACGTTCAGTGGACATGGGGGAGACTGACTGACACTGATTAGTCTTTTTTTTTTTATATACGTTTCATGACGTTGTAAGTCTCAACCGGTTGACTCTATGTCAGCATTGGCCTCGCAGGTTCAGGGCTGATTTAAAACGCTAGATGGCCATTTTCAACCCATGAAATACTGATTTATATTTATAAGTTTGGTAAGAAATGTCAATATTAACACCAGCATTGATGTGTTTCATCACAGTACAGTCATATCATTTAGTTTACAGCTCAAAAAACATGTTTAAGTGTGCAGTACTTCTTTAATTGCAGGTGACTAAAGTGGATGGGAATGAGTTCAAATGGAGGGGTTGTATGACCTGCTGAAGCACACTTTTATTGCACAAAAGACTGAAATGGACCCTGAAACAGACTGTGCCACAGTAGCCTGGTAAGTTATAGGCATAGGCTGGCTGAAACTCTTGGAAATGTGCCTGGGCTCAGAGGGTTCAGCCTGGAAGAGCTGAGAAGTTTGATTCGCTCTACTGACTCCTCTCTGGCTAAATGGAAGAAATTGATCTCCAAGGTGTCATTCAGAGATTGTGTGTGAGCCACACGATAGCACTTTCACTGTGGAACCATCTGGCCTTTGAGAATCCAGCAGGTAGCCTCTTGCAGAGCCTGCTAGAGAGCTGCTCAGACTTACTGTGTGGCAATCCCTCTGATGAAGCATGGAAGCCTTAATGTTGTGAAATTACCAACAATAACTAGACAGTGTTCTCAGATTCAGAATTTTAGCCATCAGCCAAAGTTGCCAAAGTTCACCCAATGGTATTTAAATTGTTGAGAGAATATTGTTCTGGTTAAATATCCCAGTTATTATGTTATAATTATACCAAGAATAGTTAAACATACTCTTGGGTTTCTCTTTCTGTCTGTGTCACAAGCACACAAATTGTATGTCACACACACACACACACACACACACACACACAAACACAGATGGACACATATGGCAGTATAGCACTAAAGCAGTACATTCTGTTATGTCAGAGTAAGTGCACTTTATAAAGATAAATTAAGGCATATGTTTTACTGTGTGAGAATATGTTCTGGCTCTTTGTTGTGTTGGATTTGGCTTGTTCTGTTGGGGGAAAACAGACAGAAGCATTGAGAAGGCATCAAGAATGCATCATTGTATTTCTGTTCATTGCAGGCATGTTCACCATGTTAGTTTAGCGTTTTAGCATGCTAACATTTGCTTATTAGCACTAAACACAAACTACAGCTAAGGCTTACTTTGACCTGCTGGTGGTGCTAGAGGTAAAGTCAGATGATCAACTAAGTCAATAAGATTCATCCTCTGGGTACCATGGATGTATGGACTAAATTTCAGGGCAATCCATGTTATAGTTGTCGGGATATTTCAGTCTGGTCCAAACTGGTGGACCGACTGACATTTCCATCCCTACAGCCAGCTACAGTAGCATGGCAAAAAAAGAAAAGACTGGGATTCCAGTAGCAGTCACATCAAAATGGTAAATGTTGCAGTCATCAGCCCAGCTCATGTAAGGATATAACTAAGCTTCTCAGTTGCCAAGAGACACATTTGTTTGTATGGCTAGTTCAACAGTAAGTACACTGACAGGACATATGTTGTTGACAAGTTCATAACCTCAGTGGCAGTGCAGTTATGTTTTTCTCTCTCTCTGTTTCAGTCTCTTGAATACTGATACATGCTCTGGACTCATCTGTGCTTCTCTTTTTGTGAAATGGTTGTTTAATCTCATACTGCTCTACCACAGTTTTTTTTTTTTTAGGAAAACAAAAGTAGTGATGACTCCAATTAATTCTGCAGTATTAATGAGACCGAAATGATGCCTCATTGTGTGTGCTTGTTGCTTGTTTTCCTTGCCATAACTTCAAAGAAGAAGATAAAAAAAAAAAAAACAACTAATACTAATAATCAGTGTCTCCATTTTCAAAATAAAATCTAAATGGTAATTGTTTACCCTATCTCAAACAAAGCAACATCTCAAACTCAATACAAAAGCACAGTGTTTCATTCAGTCTCCCATTCTCTGTTTGTGTTCTGGAGCTCTGGAGAAATACAGTGCTGTCACTGAATAACAAGATGTTTTTGCTCCATTGATCTCAAGCTGTGTACTTCCACTGTCAGACATGGCTGTGTTCAGCTTTGGCTGCAGTAATCCCTGTATTTACAAAGTCATTCTCATGTTGAGAGCTTTGCTCTTTTCAAGGCCACTGAGCTGTTGACTCAAGCCTGCATTGACTTTACAGTGAGATGTAATGAACAACACATGCAGCTTCGTTAAAGATCAACACCTGCAATATATTTTTCTCACTTCTTCACTTTCATCAACTTTCATCAACCTATAGAGTTGGGAGAGTCCCAAAGTGGGAGGGGCCACTGCTTCCAGAAGTGCTTTTTTCCCATTCTGTTTTTACATTTTTTTTTAAAATTCAGATTATTTCTTTAATTAATATCCTCAAGTATCCGCAGTACTCTCCCGGATATTGTAACAAGGTTTATGTTATGACCACCAGTTGAAATCATATTTCGTTTGTCATTTTGGCATGGCAGAAGGGTCTAAATACTATAATACCGCTTCACCGCTGAATTTTGGGAGCAAAACACAGCGCCATAGTCACTGTATTCATCCAAAACAGATCCTGAAGTCAAAAGTGTGTTGATTTAAGCTGCATATTGTGTTTTTTCAAGTTTCTCAACAACGTCATCTTTAGCTTCCACCTGCTGTTAGCGCAGCACGTAACAGAATTTTAAGATCTGTGATTGGATGTTTCGTGTCGAAATGCACTATGGGAGTCAGAGTTAACTTCTTTTTATCTACACAGGCTTGTGCCTTCAACTTTTTATCAAAGAACCAGATATTTTCTAAAGTAGTTGTTCTTCTTTTGTACAGATGATCAAACCGGGAGAGTTTCATGCTGATCCAAGCTGTAAA
Source organism: Maccullochella peelii (assembly GCA_002120245.1). NCBI lineage: Eukaryota > Metazoa > Chordata > Actinopteri > Centrarchiformes > Percichthyidae > Maccullochella > Maccullochella peelii. Next base: position 51,997 of record LKNJ01002421.1, on the reverse strand, counting down.
AGTGCTCCAACTGTGAGGTGTATTACATTGTCTATAGGAAAAATCAATTGGATTTTTATTTCTGGAACCAAGGAAGCTAGAAACTCTATAACCAAAATACCAAATATCTGGATATGTATCAGGAAGTGTCTCCCATTGGTGCAATAAATGCTGGATTAGTAACCAGTAAATAGAAGACAGTTCAACCATGCACATGAACAGAAATGTTTCCTCTGGCCTCCTATCTGTGCCTATACATAATTCATCTGAGCATAAAGTAATACGAGTTTTGACTGGAGTCTGACAAGAGTCCACATCTCTGCTGATAACATAATTAAACTGTGCTTCGCTGACTGACAGCTCCATTCTCCAGCTTTATTATTAGCATTAACAATGCTGTCTCTATCTGAAAGTGAAAATATTACATTTACGATATCAGTCTGACATGATCACGCTGTCTTCTCTATGAACCGAACATGACGACTAATTGCACCGAAGCTGTTGTTTGTAACGACACATTCATCAGGGTTTAATGTGTTATGAAAATCATCAGTGTAATATCAGAGTAATGTCAATGGCGGTCAAAGCAGCTATTTGCTAACATGATGTATCACTGCTAGCTCCAGTGATGTTGTTGTTGTTGTTGTTTCACAGTAATGGATTTACTGTGTCACATAACGAACGGAGCAACTTTTCAATGTCAGCTGAATGACGGCCATGTTTCTGCTGTTCACTGTGGGTAATTAGTTGGTATGGTCCGTGGGTAGTGGCATGCTGAAGTCGAGCTCAGTGGATTGATGGTCTCTCTGGTCTCCTCTTAAGCAGGGTTTCATATGAGCTGTCAGTCCACAACTTTCATATGTCCATTTCTGCAGCCTCCATGTTGTCAATCCTCTCTCTCTCTTTCACACACACACACACACACACACACACACACACGCAGTACACACTCACCCTTGAGGTTATTCAGCGGCCTGATACATACTGAATGTGAGTGACAGGTCAGAAATGTACAATAATAACCCAAGCTCTGCTTTCATCCCAATAGGAACTTTATCTCTGATGAACAGTTTTACTCATACCATCAGGTACATCTCCTGAATAACCCTAGTTTTTTTTTTTTATCACATTATGAAGCCTGGACTCTGAATCTATATCACCTAGAATCCTTTTCAAGTTTTTCTCTTTCATGTATTTTTATCTGTCCTTCCACCTGTGTGCATTCTAATCACCATGAAACAGTAATGGAAGCAGTATCTGAAATATAAAATATTGTACTTCCAGACACATTGTTTAATCCTAACGAAACTTTATCTCTGAAGAATTTACATCCTCATTAAAACCGCTATGAAAAATATCATTAGGGTCATTAGACACTGAGGCAAACACACATACAGCAAGCGTGCCTGCACACACACGGACCCACTCATATGCATGCACATACAGCACATACACACACTTGACATCAAACCCCCCTCGCTTGGGCTTCAGCTATGGGAATACAGCAGCTAAATTAGCATAATGAATTAATATCAAACACAGCTTTATCCAGCCTGTAAAGCCTCACAGCTCCAAAGCTCCAACCGACTCTTTATCTTTAACGTGTCCCCTGCTATCAGCATTAGCACGGCTGACCACTCTTAGCACAACATGATTCATCTCGGGATTGTTTTCAACCCTGATTAACTGGGTTAAGGTCCTAGTAACAATACACAGGAATCACACAAAGCTCTGTAAAGAAATCATTAAAAAATACTTTAATTTTTAAGTAACTAAATCACCATGCCATGTCATATTAGGTCACATGCCACATAGCAGTAATTGTCAACTCTCACGTACTGTACATATTTGTTGCATTTGTTTTAGTTCCAACTTGGTCTGTGAAGGGGATTTTTTTAGACCCCTATGACTGTCACTTTTAACATATTAGGAAATTCTGCAATTAGATAATATTATTTTCTTATTATTTATTTTTTTATTTAATATTATATTTTTTTTTTTTATCTTGTATTGAAACTTGGGTGTGTTTGGACTTAAAAAAGACATACATTAATGAATCCGTATAGTGTCTGACCTGTGTTGTGGAAAGTGATAAAACACTAAAAATGATGCATTTCACATGATTGAAAATGTTCTTTATACTCTTCTATGGATACATTTTGATAGAGCTGAATGGGTCACACCTGTTGGTTGATGGTAGACGTCACATGTACAATAACTTCCTCCAATCCTGTCTCCTAGAAATGATGTATATATATAATATAATTGTTTTCCCAATTATGTTGTGCTTCCAAAGGTAATCACTGCTTGGATTATGTCCATAGGCAGTTTTTTTGAGTGAGCGCTACATTTACCGCACCCGAGGTGGTCAGGGCGGATGGGGTGCAGGACTCCAGAGTCCGGGGGTTTTCATCCTGAGTCACGTTTATGGTTAGGTTTAGGCAACAAAAGCTCTTTGATTATAAAAAGATCGGGGTTAAATGTTGATAATCACGTGGTGTTTCGTGATTTAAGTTGACTTTTTCTGTATTAAACCAAGACCACGATCTTTCCCTAACCTTAACCAAGTGCCCAAACATAACCATAAAAACGCTTAATGCTGATTTTGTTTTGCAAGATCGGATATTTTGAACAATAATGAAATACGTTGTTAGTCGATGGCACTTTCACCTCATACCAACAACAGTGTGGTGACACCTCATAAATGGGAGAACAGATGCTACATCATCTTTGCTGTATTTATATAAACCGCTGTTTGTACTGCACTTATCTAGCAACATAACCAATAAATTTTGCACACAATGTAGATATGACCCATCACACAGACCCTTACTTCCCATGTAAATTAATAGTATGTATTGTTTTTTTGTGTATTGGTATATGTGTATATTATCATCTAATGTTTAAACTTATTTACAGTTGTTTTACTATGCTTTTTCGTAATCTCTCTTCTCAGACACGTCACCTTATTTTTCTCATTTCTTCATTTTGCTGTTCTGACACCTACACCAAAACAAATTCCTTACTCTTACACATGTACTGAAAGGCACATAAAGTCAGATTCTGATTCTGTAGTTTTAACATATCAAGTTACAGAAAATGTTTTCATGTCTCTACTTTGGTTTACCCCATTTTATAATTAATGTCATCTACATTATCATTTTGTCTTTCCACGTTGGTTTGAAGTTATGAATTGCCTGTCATTGGTATTCCATTCAAGCAGATGGTAAAAATCACACATTGGGCGGATGGAAAACCCTCTGGACGTTCAGCCAAGCTCCTCCACCTACACAGAGCCCACTAAATAGAGGCCTAACAGCTGGTGAAAGTTTTCCAAAGCAAAGACCCACAGTGTTTTTTTACTCTTTAATCTCATGTGGTGTTGACTCTAGCTGCCTGGTAGACTTGTTCACACCAAGTCCGTTTGAACGCCCCCCATTTGCTTAATTTATTCTGGTAGGTGAGAACAATACGATTCCAACTGAACAGAAAACATTCTCACTGAGATGCCATGAAATTATAGGTCTCGGCCCAATTCCAAGCCAACTGCAGATGCAGTTTGTTTATGGTGCCAACACAGTACAATGGACTCCGCACTTGGTGTCAAGAGGTGCTTCACCTCCATCTTTTCCATTATTTTTGTATATACCGGGGCGTGGTCATGTGCAAAACTTGTTTCACCTTGGTTAGTCAGGAACATTGTTTCTACAAATGGTTATGAGATGTATTTGGCAGTACAGGTACTGCTATCCAGGGTGTTCACTGAATAAATGCATGCCCATTTATACTGGTTATTCCCAGCACATATATAATATCAAAACTCCCAATTGTCCCTTTTAGCAGTATGCATCTGCAACAAGCACACTGAGAATGAATCAGACAGCAGTTGACATGTTTTGAAAGAAGAAATTGGGACAGTCATCATTATGGCAGGTAGGAATGGCAGGAAAGAATAGGAAAAAAGATAATAAAATACAATGCATGCAATGCAATGTATAGTTGTTTACCATATGTGGCCCAGGCTTTCATTCCAGCACTTCAAACACTGAATTAGTTAAATCTCCTGTTCTGTGTTGTACGACAACAAAAGCTTGCATACATTAATATACAATTTTCAATGGCACAAAGTTGGGGAGCACAGATTTAAATCACAATATTTCCTGTTTGTCCTTCCTTCCCTCCTTAGAGGTAGAGGCGTAGATTATATACAAATGTTCGTGGGAGCTTTCTGTGAAATTAGTTTGTAAAAAAAAAATTCTCTTAAGAAAGAGGAGGTGGAGAGAAACAGTGAAAGTGATAAATGTTCACTGTATTGTTTTGAAGACAAATTGACCATTATGCTACACGAGGCTTCGTCTTCATTTCTGCGAGTCAGTGAATGTTAGATTTTTTTGTTTGTTGGTTGGTTTTAACGATCTTTTCCTCTCTTACGTTTCCTCCATCTTAACTTCAAGTTGACTTCTGAAAGATAATCTAAATGCAGCAGAATGTGATAAATGAGAATTTCAGCAAGACTGATCAAAGAGATGAAGCCGTGATGCATCTACCTCTCAATGCTCGGTGAGAGACATAGACGGGGACAAGGGGAGAGAGGAGAGAAAGAGTTAAAAAATGAGAGAGATTGCAAATTGAGGCCAGTTTACCCTCCTGAATCCAAGTTGTCTAATTTGTCAAGCACATAAATTACCAAACAGAGGGGACTTTGATTTTGGAAACTAGAGAATAGTATTATGCTAAATTATCACAGTGCACTTTGTCACATTATCTTACACAGGAATATTAATTTAACTCCTCTCCTCTCCTCTTCTCTCCTCTCACCTCCTGTTGATTATCTTTCTAATAACAATCACAGTGAGGCAGCAGGGAGGCTCCTAAATTTATTCTGCTCCAGAGTAAACCTTCTGGTGGGTCCTCCTAGGATAGGGATCATCACAGCGATGATAGCATTTATATTATAAGTGTATGTGTGTGTGTGTGTGTGTGTGTGTGTGTGTGTCGGCGAGGCTTGACTAAGGTAATTCTAGAACTGCTGCACTAGCAGATTGTAGAATGTGCACTTCACTTCTGCATACACCACCTATAGTGCAGTAGGTTTATGCATATTTGCACCTGTATGTGTACATACCCCTGTGGGATTCTCCTCATTAGTTTTCGCTACGTGCAGTTCATATTAAAATAGGCTATGGATCCCAGAGTCTACACACACTAAGCCAGGTGCAGCTCCCGGGCCCTTGTTTGTTTGTTGTGTTATGATGAGCAGCCTGTATGTCAAACAGATTGCTGCATCTTCAGCAGGTCCATATTAAGCACGGGGGACAAGTGAGTGACAGTTAAACCCAGTGCTTTCCCTCTCCTAAAAAATAATTAGACAGTTATGATCAGATGTGCAACGGAAGTGCAGATTAAAACAAACTAAATTACAGTCATTACTGCAGTGGCAGCTCTAGTCATTAAATGGATGACAGTAATAACTGTCATTGTAAAACAGTATTTCTACCTGTTGGTTGGTCCGCATGTCCATGCAGCCGCACTACAATGGAGCATAGTGTTAGTTCAGGCAGAGCACTGAAGTTGTGCTTGCATTAGCTGTTTCATCCATACGTCTCAATCTTCAGGTGAACGGCTGTCAACTGACTATTAACGTCCAATCATCCGACTGCCACCCCAACCCCTTATGTGCTATATTTTTTTTAATTTAAATTTGATTTAATATCTGTGTATGTGTTTGTTTGTTTTAGCAGAATCTCCTTTGATGCTTCGATTCTTTGGGAGTTCCCTCAAAGAGCAGAGCCTTTTCTGCTAAATCGAATTGTGTAACCATTTGCTATAAATGGTCTATTCCTCGACAGATGTGTGTCTTACTGAACTAGCCTGTTTTCATAAGCTGGTTGTGCTTTCAGGGAAATGTGATGGTGGGCATTACACACAATGGCTTCAAGACCCGGGGACAGTTTTAATGGTTCTGTTTGAGTAAAGAAAATGTGTCAACATTACACATTTACACATTTAACTCCACAACTGCATTTTCAATCTGTCTCTATATATATCCAGGAATACTTTCTTTTTTTTTTTAAGTTTAATTTTCAATTGTAAAATGTCCAACTAAATATGCCAACTAAAACAAATGTAAGGAATCCTTGTGTTTATGTTTGTATTATTAGATTTTTTTTTTTTTCTTTCTCGCAAATAACAATATTGGTATCTGCCTTTAAAAATATGTTATTGGTTGGGCTATAGAGTTAACTACACTCAACGTGTTGATCAGAATGAAGCAATATGTCGGCCACTACAATTTTATGGCAGTTTTTTTATGGCACTTGAGGCATATGTGATATCAGGCTGCTACAATGACTTGATTTTAGTTTCTTCAAGGGATTTGTTGTTCATAATATGAGATTGAAAAGAATAAAGAAATAAATAGGCTACTTATCCCTTTTGTGCTGCAAAATTTAGCCAGCTACATCTGTAGTTAAGGAACAGTACATATTGCATAGATGGTTTTGTGTCTATGCTCTGCCAACATGTTTTCTGTGGACCACTGATGATACTGTGTGGATATTGTATTGACAACAACGCAGTGATATGAGCTAAAATCATGGTAAAAGCTCAGAACTTACATAAAGTTTTGATTACACTATAATTGCTCCTGTGTCTTTGAAATTGGAAGATGAGTGGTCAGATAGATACAGCCTGAAATGCTGCTATGGAAATAACTAATTAAAACATAAAAAGGCTCCAGGTATTGTGTGCCAAACTTCCAGAAAAATTATTTTGCTCCTGTAGTTGGGCCTCATGAATGATGTAAACCACCTCAGTTAATCTGCTTCCTCCAGTCAGCCTCAATCTGAAAGCCTCCGCAGTTGGTTCATTTAACGCAGGCGGTGCTGTGCTCAATAAGCCTTACCTACAGCCTCACTGATATGGACCTGGTATTTACAGAGAGAAAAGGAAGTCCTGCCCGTTGATTCTGCTGCTTTGTCGCCGAGCCTCTTGCAAGATAGTAGTGGGTGAGATCGACTAGCCTGTATTTATTTATTCATTCTCAGTTCTTTGGCCTTGTCCAATTGTTTATCATTGGTGGTTGGCTCATAAAGACTTGAGAGGAATGGAATTACAAGTGAAATAATTAAAAGGCTGAGTTTTTATCTAAGCAGGATTTGCACAATTTGCATGCTAACACATTCCTAAAACACAACTCTGTATTGACTTAAATAATCCCCCCGCTGTGTTTTCATAAGCACCGTTTACTCTTTTCATGGTGGTTGAGTTAAAAAAAAGACATGTCTGATGTTGTTTACTGAAACATCTTCTTAGAAGGCAGAGGGAAGAAGCATGCCTCGGCCTTCCTGCCAGAGATCAATTTCTTGCCCTCAAAGGGTCAGATTCGGAATTGATTTCCCTCCGTCCGTTTTCCCACAGTGAGAACTCTCTGAAGCAGTAAATAATTTCCTCAAGTAGAATGTACAGAATGAACAATTACCTCCACTAAGACGGCTGCTGGAGCACTCTACTGTTTACCCTCCCTTGTGAACATAATTTCCATGAACGCTGTCTCAAACGTCTTCACACTCAAGGAAATGTACAGGATTATTATGGCGACAGCACGGTGAACAAGTTGTTGCTGTATGGATGTATGCATGTAGGAGCTGGTCTTCATTAATATTTGGCCTTTCCTTATATATGTAATTGGGTATGAGAAACACATTTCAATACAGTCTCAACAAAAACTGAACATTACAAGCTTCACAAAGTTTAGATTCGTTGTAGAGCTGTTGTATTAAACTGTACAGGTGTTTTTTAGGCAGCGACTGCCACTCACTTTGAGTGAAGCCTTCAGCTGGCTAATTAGTGCAATGTGTGTGCTCTTCAATATTTTCACAGACAGACACATTTTATAGACAGAGATGTATGTTTTTGTGGACATGTGGCGTGGTATCTACAAATTCTATTTAAATGATACTGAGCCTTGAAACGTAGTCTTTGGCTTTAATGGAGTGTTGTTTGGACCTGGGAGGCATCTTTTTCTTAGGTTTCCATTTAACTACAGTATGTTCCATTTACTGTAAGTGTGTGTGCATGTGTGTGTGTGTGCACCATTTACAATGTGGCAAGCTTTAGATAACCGCTGGCTGATATGCGTGAATATTCTATATCACTTTTGCCCTTATTTGTTTTAAAACCTGAAGCAAAGCACTGTCAAACAAAATGGCTACAACATGAGTGATCTGTTTTGAATGTGCTGTATTCTGGGTTGAAATAAATGTCCCAGCCTGAATTATTATCCCAGTGGGGCCCTGATTACTGAGGATTTGGTTGTGTGCAGAGCTGTGTTATTACAACTCTTTCATCATGACAAGGACTTATTCTGCCAGCCTGCAGTCCAGTCTGTGGGAGGCGAGGTTTTATTAAGTTTTGCCACCTGATGATGACAAATCAACCTCAAAGACAGCCAACATTTCTTCAAGGCTGCTGCTTTGGATTGTACTGGAAGTCTGTGTATTACAGTACAAACAGAATAGTGGCTTACTTGGATCCTTGTAATGGGGAAGTCTGGACTTTCTGTTCAGCCTCACAAAAAGTAACACATTCGAGAACCTGATCCATGGGAGGGTTCTTGCTTGATGGAGTGGTATCAGGTACAAAAAGGGAACAAGGGATGCCCCGGTAACTCACTCGGTAGAGTGTGTACCATTAAGGCTGAGTACTTACCGCAGCAGCCCTGGTTTGATTCCAGCCTGGGCCCTTTGCTGCATGTCATCCCCTCTCTTTCTCTCTCTTCAGCTGTCACCGTTGAATAAAGGCAAAAATGCCTGAAAAAATAATCTTTAAAACATTTTAAAAAGGGGGTACAAGGCACCACTTTTTGACATTTTTACTCTGCAACATCCTTCTTTAAAACCACTGGAAGCTGGATGATTTACACCATGACTTCTGTGTTACTTTGAAAAGGTTTTGTGTTAATAAACTATTGTTCAGTTCAGTTTCAATGATGTGATGGTATGTGGTAAATGTGGTGGATAACCTTGACATTACTGTTTGGAAGTGACATCGGAATTGCATTTTTTTAATATATATTTGACATGATGGCATTGAGAGAGCCCACTTTCTCCATCCAGCTCTCATATTTACTACTGTATGTTGTAAAATGTTTTTGGAAAATGTACAGTATTTCCTGCTTTTTGTGCTTGTTCATTTACAATTGATCTCCTCTTGTGTTTTTTTAGGTAAGAGGGAAGTCTATGAGCCCGTGCCTACTGTGAGTCTGTGTCTGTGTGTGCGTGTGTGTGTGTGTGTGTGTCTGTGTGTGCGTGTGTTTGCTTATTCATGTTCCTGTCTGCAGAGGGGTAACGGCATCACTGAGTTAGGAAGAGAAAGTAAGATTTCACTACACACACACACACACACACACACACAAGTTGTTGAAGCTGCTTCCTGCCTACTCATCTTTCTAACAAGACTTCCATCCTGATGGCTCTTTGATTTGATGTCTGCTTCAGTTTGTGTCATTCCAAGCTGTTTGATTAGGATTTCTAATTAAATCAGCGGGATGGGAAGGAAATCAAAGCTGCTGAAATCATGTTGGGTTGAAATGGCACTTTTGAGAAGAAGTCTCTTTCATAAGTGGCAGGAATGGTGTAGAACGTGGAGGGACACCTGTGCAGCGTACATTTTCTTGGAACAGACGTGCCTTAAATACTTGAAATACTTGACTTGATTAAAATCTGATGACTTTCACAACCACACGTTGTGCTATCAAGGAAGGGGTATCAAGTAACAGGAACATAACAGGGACATCTTAAAATACAATGGATTACAAAAGAAGAACACCACATACTATAGCCTAAAAAATATGGCCGGCCCTTGCATTTTAATGTCCGGGAATTCTGTACATGGGTGATTGTTGGTAGGTTGAAGAGAGAGTTTAGAAATTTGACAGGAAAGTTTGATGCATTCAGATGAATATTTATTGAGCATAAAGATATCTGTAGAAAAGTACAGTATGTGCAAATTAAGGCATTAAAATGGAAATGAAGACCGTGGCACTGACATTTGAAGAAATTGGAGTTTTTAAAACTGCACTTTGTGGTATCTCTGTGTGGTAGTATCTCTTTTTAGGTCCTGACCCAGTTGAGTAAAACTGGACAATTTTCCCTCTGGCAAGACCACTTTAGAGTTAGAAGCTGAGCTTTACTACAGTAAGAAAGGCTAGTATTGGGTCATGCATATTTAGCAGAACTCACCATTATTTATGTTATTGATGAAATACACGGCTATAAAAGGCCGTGTTTCTAGAAGCTTCTTCTGCTATACGTGTTGTGCCTGTGAATATGTAAAAAAGTGAGCTGCTCAATTTTAATCTTGAGCTACAGTTGCTTATACAGTATGCTGTGTTCGGGGCTTAGTCTTGTCACTGGTACTCATCTACAGCTGTGATCTGCTTCACCGGAGGGGGAATCTCTGAGGGTCGGCCATCCTCTGTACTATGATAGAGACATGCTGTGAAGCTGTGAGTGTTTCCATCTGTCACTTTGTCACTTGGCTCCTCATTTTCATCCTTCTCTTTTCTATCTGTCATGTTCCATTTCCATGTTCGTTTTTATTTATTCCCCTTACTTTTTTCTCTCTATGTCTCTTTCGCCCCTTCCACCTGTCCTCCGGAGCCAAATGCCACAATCTGCCACCACCTAAATTGCCTGACTGTTACGAGTTCCCAGCCCAACTATGTCTTTACTACATAGGGAAAGACAGTGCTCCCCACTTTTGACAAATCTCCATTTATCTGTGACAAAACAGGACATTTGTGTCCTTTAAAAGTCTGGAAAATGCTCACATGAGAGTCCCATGTCTCCCTCTCTGCCCACTCTGAAGACATTCCCAGTTCTTCTCTTCCTGCTGTTTTTTTTTCTTTTCTCAGCTCTCTCCTCTGACTCTACAGCCTCATATTTTAGCTCAGCACCTCGTCCCTGATCTACTAAGGACTTTTTTGATTGGCTATACAAAACTATTTTTACATATAATCAACAGCAGCAGGAAAAGAGCGAGGAAAGGACAAACACAAGTACTTAATGTTGCTCTTGTATTTTGAATATATAATGACTGTGTTGCATTGATTATGGAACCCTAAGGAGGTTCTGTGCCTTGGTCGGTCCTCTGAGGATACACTGGGCCTTGGACAATTTTTAATTCTCCTTGAAAGGATGTATGAAGTGGTGCAGAAATCAAACCAGAGCCTGAGAAGTTCAGTAACAGGCTTTCAGCAATTAGCTGGAAATTGTTGACTAGAATTTCACTTTAAGGACTGGCTGGAACCACAATTCTCCCATTCAGGGTGTCACCTTTAAATGTCCACTGATGGTTTTAAGTGGAATCATTCAATCATGAAAGATTTATGAAAAACAGACTTTTTGAATGCTGAGCTTTTAAACACTGAGCTAATTCCCAACCATCAATTTGTTCTGCTGACATGTATTAAAAAGACGTTTTGCCCATTTTTAACTATCCAAATGTTATTACAGAGATTAGAGCAACAGATGATATTATATTATATATATATTATATATTATATATTATATGATATACAAGTCCATTAACTGGAGCAGTATTATCCTTACTCTACCTCATTTTAAATACTTTTTTTTACGAATAGCAGATCCTATTCTATTTGCTTTTTGTATAATGTGATTATGAGGAAATGGCCCTTAAATGCTTAGTTTTGGTGAGAACTAGTTATTGTTTGACAGCATGATGTGATAATGTTAGTTTTATGTTATAATGCCGCAATTATTACATTTCAATGCTGGGCATACAATGTTCTGATACTCTGGTGATGCATTACTTTGTTTAATGCAGTTACATTACTTTTGGTGTGTAGGTGTTGGTTGTAACACCCCAGCACGTGCAATGAAACTAACTGAAGGATCAAGGAGATCAATCATGCACCGTCTTAACGCAGACAGACTGATCTGAGAAGAGCTCTAATCAGGCAAAAATACATAGTGGTATCATGTGAATGTAGGGACTTTAAAGCACTTGTTACATGAGGGAAATGTATTTTAAATGTATTTTTTATATGTAAGATGTATTAAAAGGAAATAGCTGCTTGGCAAAGGGAACCAAACAATGACAAAAAACTGCCAGCAGTTGACCTCTGCGAGGTCTCTTAAAATGTACATACTCTCCATTACTTCCATACATCGTTTATCTTTTAAATGTCATTCATAGTCATTTTTGACACTTTCTATATTAGCTGGCCTTACAATGCCACACTAGTATGTTACCAGTCAGCCATGCATGATCAAACATGAATTTATCATGCAGCCTTGGTTTGGTTTACTGAAATAAAATGCTCTCGATTCTCTGTAGACTTTAAGGGCAGAGCAGTAATGTCAGGTGCTTGTGGCACTCAGCTTTCGTCTATTTTTTTCTTTTCTCCTGTTTTCTATTTATTTCTTTTTTCTGTTCTTTTCTCTTTCCATCACATCCCTCCTCTCACCTGCTGTGTCCAGACTATGCCGTTTTATAAGGGGGAAATGCTGTGTTTTGTCTTTTTTAATCTCAGTATGGACATTGTTGCTTTTCACATTTCACATACACACAGTCGGTGTTGTCGGCTGCTGTGGCTTACATCTAAACTGGCATTTTATTTAGAATGACACCCATATGTAGATGGAGATGATAAAAAAAAAAAGGACTAAAAGGAGAAAGGATGAAACAAAAAAGGGACTGATGGGAGGAGATGGTGTAAAAGGACACACAGGTTGTAAACATAATGACAGGACAACAGATTGAAAGTATGGATGCTAAATAGTTGCTTGAGTGCAGACATCAGCCTAAAAGACAGGATGAGGATAAGTCCGTAATGTTCTTTGCTTTCATTAGGTGTTTTAGTGAAATGTGTTTTGCTTTGCATCGGGGGATTTTCTGATTATTTCCCAGGCTTCTCTTTACTGACTATCAGACCCCAAATTCTGTATTTCTGCCCGAGTAATCTGTCTGCATAATAAAGTACGGGGGCACTCGCCAGTTTACTGCTACAGTGCTCCCATCACACAAAAGACAAAGAGCTCTGACTTTCATGTGTTTCAAATTTTTTTGCTAACAGGAAAATTACATTTTTCCTTTAATACCTTGTCAATCTTTTCTTAGTTAGTGTTTGTAATGCTAGCATGAATAGCAGCTGTAGAATGTATGAGTCATGCCAAATACACAATTTGTTTGTAGTGGCTTTTGTTTGGTGCAAGCGAATAGACCTTTCTATAAATTCAATAAGCTGCAGTGGAGCAGTTGAGTCCTGACACAATTACACAAAATATTACACTATCAACATGTCCTGTACTTTTGTGTTGTATTTATTTAGTAATTCAAAGTAGGAACAGAGGTTGACTGTACAGTGTCAAAGGTTAATTTGTAGTGTTATTTTTGGTAAAGCATCCATCTCCCATCAGTTTATTAGCTTCTGTTTGAGCAGTCTGACACTCTGCACCTTTGTTGGCTTTGTTGAAATATCTCTTCTAGCACTGACAGATAATATGATTCTTATTCAAAGCAGCTGAATTGATAATCTCATTAGACTATAGGAGGGTAAAGCTGTGTGTCTTCAGGAGGGTGTCATCCCGGCTCGCTGCGGGGTTATCTCTGTCTCTGCAGACTGCTGAGCTCGAGCTGTATGGCTCTCTACTTCATGCTGAATTCTGGGATGTGAGTAGCACTTTTTTCCCCACCATCCTCAGGACTGTTACAACACTACAGGAAGCACTCTTGTGCTTTTTGCTGTGCATGTGGGGCCTAAGGATGGTGATATCTGTCAGTTGATCCGTCCGTCCAACATTTTGATCCAGAGCTTGTAAAAGAAACTTCACTTGATTGTGAAGTGTCTCAACCACTAGATTCCAATGAAATTCTGTGAATATTAATGGTCCCTAAAGATAAATCTTAGGATTTTTGGTGATCCTCCGACCTTTCCTCTAACCCGGCGTCTCGCTGTACACAAGGAATAAAGGTCTAATGCACAGATAGCTTATCTAGACACTTATAGGTTTCTTTTGGCCATCCTGAGACCAAATTTTAACCTTGCAGATTTGCTCACACATCTTTTGAGTAACTTTTTTGCTCCCAAGGGAATAAATAATTTTGATTTTAATAACCATTCTCTTTAGTGTTACAAACCTCACCTTTTTATCTCCACTACTTGTAGGGCTCTAAGAATAGTCAAAATCAGTATAATGTTGAATCTGACATTTGCAGATCTGGGGAATACAGCCTGCTATATAAGGGCTCAAGACATCTGTCTTTTGTTTTAGACTTTTTGTTCTGTGATTGTGTTCATATTTAAGAAAAGTTTACCAACTTAAACAGATTAGAGAATTTGGCAGTGATCAAAATTACAGCTCTGTTGAAGAACCATCCACATTTATGCAGTAACAATGTCCCTTTTTTGTATCTCTTGCTTTGCCCTTCTCTTCTAATCTCTCCTGTTCAACATCTTTCCCCTCATCATTCTTCATCCTTTCCTCCTCCACCTTACAACTTCTTTTAATCAACAGTCTGGTAATGATATATGTCATATTTCACAGAGCCCAGATATGCCCAGATTTTTTTCAAAAATCACCTTGGGTGTGTGTTAACGAGAGATGTATCAGGGCTTGCTGGAGCTTGAAGCTGCTCAGTTACAATGATCCACTCCACTGGGCTGTAGGAAGCTATTGTGAACTCCAGATTAATAGCAGTGACACGGACATGCCCTTCAGCCCCCCTCAGATCTCATCAAGTCTGCTTTCAGTTACTCAGTAGAGGGAAGTAAAGACATTTTGGTCTGAAAGGTGAGAATCCAGCAGTTTTCTTACAAGGCAGAGAGTGTGGGTGAGGCTGGGTTAAAGCCTATTTGTGTGTCTGCATCAGCCCTTATATTAATCATATTCATGCTTGGTGGCATAAAATAATTTCCCGGTTCTCTTCAGTGATGTTTATCTGCTCATAGAATTTATCATCAGGGGACATGGATTTACTGCTCATGTCTTTCCAGCTGAGCGGAAAATTTAAAGCTCATTGTGAGTCACGTATAAAAGAGCTGCGTGGACTATTTACTACAGTCTGCTCACCTCAACTTTAATTCAGATATTCATGAATCTTTTCTGAACTGGGGCTGTGTATATTGTTGTGATTATGCATGTTATCTCTCACACAAAAGACTGGAGATTTAATCACACACATAAAGAGGATCATACTTCAAAGGGAGCGAGAGCAGCAGGGAGAGAAAGAGACTGAGGAAAATGTTCGCAGTCTTTTGATCTTATTGCAATAATGTTTATTAATAATAATAATAACAATAATAATAATAATAAAAATAATAATAATAAACTTTATTTATATAGCACCTTTCATACAGGGGGTGTTTAGGCCTATATGTATGTGCATCTAATCAATAATTTCCTTTTCCTGGTCTTGCTTGATGGCATAATGGCACTGCATTGTTTGATAGCTACTAGCACACTCACACAAGGGTTCTACAAAGGCACAGTATGTTGCTTAGAAAAATAATTAAATAGCATGGGTGGGCATTATCTATTGGCATATAGGTTAAGTAACTTGCCATTAGTCACTGATGCTGATAAAAATGTATATGTGTGTTTCCATTATGTGTACAGTTGTTGATTAATGTGTCCAGTCCATAAATCCAATGATTGCAGGAAAGGGTTGCACACTTCATCAGCGGTGTGTGTCAGGACTTGACAGAATCACTTTGTCATTACTCAGCTGTCTAAGAGGTTCTCCAGCTGGTGCATGCATCTGTAGTGACATTGCAGTTAAATTGAAGCAGCACAAACACATTGCGTTATATAGCAGATAGTATCTGCTTGTTTTTAGCCACGCTAGCGGCAAGGCTCTAGGTATGGCAATGTCTGGGTGTCGGTTGGTCCACCTCTTTGGTCCAGGCTGAAATATATCAACAACTATTTGATGGGCCCTGGAAAATATTGAAAATCTACTGGCTGGATTGGTACCACTGTTTTTTCACATCCATGGTTCACAGACGACAAATCCCCCTGACTTTTCCTTTAGTGGAACCATGAGGTTGACATTTGTGGTTTTGAGTGAAAAAACTAGTACTATTAGATGGATTTCAATGAAAATTGGTGTACATTCATGTCGCCCTTAGGATGGAATAACTTTGGTGGTTGCCAAAGTTATTCCATCCTTTTCCTCTAGCGCCACCATGAGGTTGACATTTTAATTATTATGTATTAGAAGGGTTGGCATGAAATTTGGTACAGATACCCATGGTACCCACAGGATGAATGAATGACTTTGGTTCTCCCCTGATTTGACATGAGTGAAGTATCTAAACATCTATTGGATATATTGGCCCAAACCATTGTACAGACATTCATGTTTCCAAGACAACATATGCTAAATACCTTGATGATCCCCTGAGTTTCCCAGTGACACCTCCATGCTAACACGTTAAATGAAATATGGTGAACATGGTAAACATGATACCTGGTAAACATCAACATTTAAGCATTGTCATTGTGCAAGTTAGCAGTAGGCATTGTTTGTCAGTGCCTTCGAAAACCGTTTCATCACTGTTGGAAAAATAAACCAGTTTTATCATCTGACCCCAGGAAGACTAGAGACCATTTTGTGGAAGTGGATGGGGATCCAAATAAAGAATAAATAATATGGTAAGGAGACTGTCTCAAGGGCACTGGCATAAGTCATAGGGTTTGGTTAGGTTTAGGAAAACATTGTGGTTTGAGTTAAAATTACTGCTTTTTTTCTTTTACTACTGTTAAGGTAAGGAAATGACCACTGTCATGGTAAAAGAAACCAACACTGACCCTAATCCAGCTGTATGTAGGAAACAGGAAACGGACAGTGATCTCCTTTGTTAAAGGCTGATGTTTTGTTGAATGTTTATGCAACATAAATTTTCTTCCTTGTTCTTTAGATCACGAATCTCAATACAATTGTGAGAATAATATAAACCAATGTTCCATTTTCAAACACATGTATTAGACAGCAAGTTTACAGGCATGCTTTACTTTACTCTACTTAAAGACGTACAGTTAAACCTGTTATTTAAGCTGTAAACTAAATGATATGACTGTACTGTGGTGAAACACATCAATGCTGGTGTTAATATTGACAAATGTTTAAAAAACCGGCTCAACACATCATCTACTGTTTTAAATCAGCCCTGAACCTGCGAGACCAATGCTGACATAGAGTCAAGTGGTTGGGACCTGTCTACGTCATGAAATTTATATAAAAAAGACTCTAATCAGTGTCAGTCAGTCTCCCCGTGTGTCCTGACCCACACACTACGTAGCCACGCCTCCCACAGTTGTTGTTCTCTCACTCGGTGCATTTTTTAAGTTTGCTGGGAGAGAGGTTTCTAGCTGAATTGGAGGGTGGAGTTACACTTTAAGTAGATGGCAATTGTTGCCATTAGTAGTACTTAATTGTTTAACACCATAGTGTTAGATAACCCTGACAACAGATTCATTGTGAAAAATCAAAAAGTGTACAAAAAAGTGATAACATCAGATTGCTCATATAAATCAGAAACAAAAAATGTTTTTATGCTAAACTCTGAATGTTCCATTTTCATTTTTTATTTGGAGGTGAGATCTAAAACAATAAGTCATACATTTCAAAAATAATCACATTTTCAAATGCACTCAAGACTGCATAGAATAGGGAGCCCCTAATCTCGGCACTGAGGCACAGTGCATTTATTCCTTGACGTTTTGTGGATAAGCATCAGACATAAGAGATGGTGTTTTCCTCCTGCTTCAGGGGTTAAAGCAGATAAGAACCAATAAAACACTCTGGCCGTTGCTCTGTAGCTGTAAACCTGTAAAGAGAGAAGTATGAGTTTTACTGCTCTTACACAGTCCAGTCACAACAAAGCAGTGGAGGGAGACAGCAGCAGGAACACCACTGTAGGCCAACATTTTACTGATGATACTGTGCTGTTGTTATTTGTTGTCACTGTAGTGACATTTTTGTGATCATTCCATACTACAGCATTGATTTTCTAGACCCCCAAATTCACTCAAATGGTGAACTAAATTATTAAATACATTTTTTGTCTCTCTTCTCTCCAAAATGTAAAACACCCCAATACAATCACAAATCCTGTAATAAGAAAAGAGCCTTGGCATTACATAAGTAGAGAGTTTACATAAGGTGTGTGTGTGTGTGTGTGTGTGTGTGTGTGTGTGTGCGCGTGTGTGTGCGTGTGTTTGTGTGTGTGTCTTGGTTATTAATAAGGGTTTGAACCAAAGAAGTGTATTGAAGTCTTTCCACAGCCTGCCTTTCCCACTTTACTATAATTTCAGCATCAAAATCAAAGACTCCAAACTGCATTTTCATGGTGATTACAGGCATGGCAATACTTTCATCCTTGTGCAGTCCAGAGTGTATGACTCATTCACCCTCGGCATCATTTCTTATGAACTATAGATTTAAAGGAAACTCTGTGTGTGTCGGTACATGGATGCTTGACCTGAGTGTCCCTCCTTTATCTAAACGAGGCCATGTTTCTCTTCCATGGCCAATTTCCCTGTAATGGCTCTTCACAAAAAAAGGAAAGACAAGAGGCAGACATGATTACTAGTTATTTGTTTCTCTGAATGTAAGAGCAGGGGCAGACTATTGAGATTCAGCTCTCATTCCTATGTGCTCTGGCCAGATCCAACTAGCCAGTGGATTGTCATTGACCAAATGGATACAGCTAACGCACTGCTATTGATTCTGCAAAAATATAGAGTCATCATCCTGGGCTGATGAAATGTTTACAAAATGCTCAAAGCTTAGAAAAACAGCAGCTGAGTAGAATAGGCTTTTTGTGACACACTGCATGTCAAATTTTGAAAAAACCATGCCTCTTTATAATAATGAAATCAAAATACCACCAAGATTTCTTTGTAGCTTAGAGTATCACGTAGACCACTGAACAAAATCCTCAGTGCACCATACACAGATCTCTGATCTACACAAATTGATCCCTCACATTTCTACACAACTACAACACAGTCTGTTTAACTTGCAGTATCACTGGTGCGCATGTTAAGGATAAACCTGTGTGTTGCTGCTCTTGTTAGTTCACACATCTGGCTGGCTCAAAACATACACATGCTCGCAGATGGCATGCATTTTGGCACATGGTCGTTATCGCTCTGTGTAGTGTGTGTGGTCTGTGTTTGACTGTACGCCCACCATGTATCTACAGGTAAAAGAGTTAATCCTGAAAATACAGAAAAATACTTATTGTTTGTTTGTTTTTACAAAATGAGCTTGTTTAGCCTACAGACTTAGTGCCAGGTGCTCGCATTTGGATACAAATAGGAGGCTAACTGGTGAGGTGATTAATTAGGCTACTTTCAGATTTTGTCAGTTTGTCTGAGTCAAGCCGACCTGCTGATGCTGGTGCAGTAAAATATTTCCCTTACTTCCCAGATCAGTAACATTGACCCTTATTGCTTTATTTTAATTTGCTCATGGCTGTTCCTTATCTTAACCTTAAATAGTTGTAAATAATAAGTTATATCCCCATACCTATCCTTTTACACACACACACACACACACACACACACACACGTGTGTGTGCCAGATTGCACAGGTATAGACTGAATTAGAAATTTGGATGGAATTCAGTTCAGTTTCATCAGTTTAGCACAAATGTTCAGTCCTAAGTCAATCTAGAAATTCAGTTTAAAAGCAGAAGGGATTTTGCTACAGAAGATGCTATTCCTATACATTAAAATGAAATCAAATTTGGACCAAATTTCTACAAATGGATTTTAAGGGTTTATAGAGGATTGCAATTATGGAAGTAGCTTTTTGTGTAACCCTGGAATATCTGAGGTAAGGAAACATGCGCAGGCTGTTGCATAGTTCTCTAGTGCTCTTATTAGATCATAATGTACTGTGGAGTCCCATGGGGCTAAAGTGATCTAAAGAGGCATTTATGGTTTAGTATAATATGTAGATTTTTTTTATTAAGGGGTCATGAGGAAAACTCCAATCCAATCTCTAATTGAATCATTGATTACCATCAGTCATTATACGCCCATGCAGCAATGGATAAAAGGCATTTTTACCGAATCCCTTTGTTTCCCTTTTGTATAATTTTCATCATACCATCATTTTTATAAATGTAATGATTCGGAAGTGAAATATTGTTGCTAGAAGAGGACACAATTGCTGCACCTCTGCCCATTCTTTTAAGGAAAGCCCTGATGTATATGGGTGTGTTGTGTCCTATCTAAACTAGTTTCCAACACGATAGTATCGTTGCCATCTTGGAATGAAATATTAGCTCACACATACACTATTTATTTAAAAGATAAGGCACATATAGCAGTTGAATCCATTTGAGACCAGCATCTTTACCCACTCTTTTCAGTCATTATGTTATTTTTAGCCATTGCAGCAGTATGGCCCTAGGGATGGCAATGTCAATCTGTCGGTTAATCCACCACTTCTGTCCAGACTGAAATATATCAACAACTATTTGATGGATTGTGATGGAATTTCGTACAAACATTCATGATCCCCAGAGGATTAATCCTAATAACTTTGCTACTCCCCTTCTTTTTTCCTGTAGTGCCACCAGCAGGTAAAAATGTTCACTTATCCTGAGAAATATCTAAAATCTATTGGAAGGATTGGCACCACATTTTGTACAGACATTCATGGTTCCCAGGCGATGAATCCTACTGACTTTGACAATCCCTGACCTTTCCTTTAGCGCCACTGTGACTTTGAAATTTTTGATTTTTAGTGCCATTTGTTACAGACATTCGTCCCTCTCAGGATGAATTGTATTAACTTTGGTATTTCCCAGGACTTTTCCTCCAACCAGCAGGTTGACATTTTTTTCTTCTACTGAAATATCTTGACAACAGTCAAATGGATTGTCATGAAATTTGGTACAAATATCCATAGTGTCAAAATGATGAATCCTAATGACTACCAGCACATCAAAGTTTTTACTTATCCTGTGAAATATCTCAACATCTACTGCATGGATTGCCACAAAATCTAGTATAGACATGTGTGGTTCACAGTTGTGGTTTTGAGTGAAATGTGAACAACTATTCCCCTCAGGATGAATTGTGCCAATTCTGACTTTTCCTGTAGCGCAATCACCAGGTCAAAATTGTAACTGGTTACATACTTTGGTTTATGACCAAATACCTGCACACTATTGACATTCCCATCAGCATCAGTTGTACATTGTATTTACCGTTATTTTACAATTCTTAGCATGATAACACACTAAACTAAAATGGTGAACTTCGTAAACATTATACCTGCTAAGCATCAACATGTTAGCATGCTGACGTTAGCATTCAACTTCAAGCGCTGCTGTGTTTCTGTACAGCCTCACAGAGCCGCTAGCATGACTGTAGACTGTAGACTGACTTTCAGTCTTGTTAAATCTATTTCTTTATCATATCGTATCATAAAAAGGGAAAAAACACAAGGTTCAATACCTTTGTCTGTCACAGCCCACTAGGTTTAACAGCTTTCTCATTGCAATCACCTTGGCATGGTTTCTATTTGTCTGCTTGATTAAGTTGTGTGATGAGCTGGCTGAGATTCCTCCACAACAAGGGAGAGGTCTCTGCCAAATGTTGCTGTTAATGAAAATATTTTCCATGCCATGCTTTATTTCTTGTCCATAAAAGTGATAGCAAGTCTTGATGAAGGGTAGAATTTAAAAAACCAAGGACATTGGAGATTGGCGTCTGCAGGTCTCCTACCGGTCTACAAAGTCTTTTTTGACTCAGTAAAGTGGATTCTGTGGATGACGTTTAGCCACACTCATCCCCAGCCCTCTGCAGTGCTCTCTCTCTGTCCCTGTCTCCAGTCCCTGCTCACTTCTCCCAGGCCATGTTCCATCGTTCAACTCCACAGACCTGTCATCCTCGAGCCGTCCACCAGATGCCCTCAAACTTTCCCCTGCCATTCCAGATCCTGCCACGCCCATGTGTCTTGCAATCACCTCATTCCCTCATCAGCCACTCCCTGGTCCACATCCTTTGTTCCAATGTCAGTTCATCCTTGTTGCTATACCTTGTTGCCTTGTAGCTATGTTGTTGTTTGCCTTGTGTTTTTACCTACGAGCTTCTGTGACCCGAACCTGGACCTCAACCTGCCTGACTGTTGCCTGTCTCCTGCTTACCCGTCTGCCTGCCTATAAGCTCAATACAATAAATCACCAAAATCATCCTGTTGCCTCATCTGTCTGCATTTGGTCCTATACCTGTTGCCCTGCATTTCCTGGGTCGTGACATTACCTGGTATAGTCATTTGATTACTTTTAAATGACTTTTATTTTGGGTAGTAAGACTCAGAACATACCATTATCTCTCTAAAACACATAAACAAGGCTGGTGTAAGAGCAGAGTACAATTTTCCAACAGGAGATTTGGGGCTGATGGGTTTCCATGGTGCTGTCTCTCTCCTGTCAGATGGAAGTGCTGCAGATTGTTAATGCATTTGCTTGTCGGATGAGTAGTACTCTGCACTGAATAAAACTTTCATACAGAGAACAGAGACACACTGAAGCATATGCTGTGCCACAGATGTGGACAGGGTCTGCTGTTGTGATGATAAGGGTCATGCTGGCTGTGTTGAGGGTTTGGCCACAGTGTCAGGAGAGGCTCCAGGAGTGGATGTGACGCACAAAGAGGTTAAGAGATACACAGCAGGCAGGAGGCCAAGAGAGAGAGGCAGAACAACACTGAATGCCAAAATAGCACATACACATACTGTTTGTATTTGTGCTGTTGTGTATTGCATGCAATTACTTTATCTTTTGGGTGATGGGTGTTTATTTTTAGCCTCTCTGGTGAGAATAAAGAGATTGATAATTTTGTGAAGGGTTTGTGTTTTTGTGCTTGAGAGTGATTTTGAGAATGGCAGTCAGTACATACCACTTTAGTCTGGCTGGAGGTAATCAGCAGTATGGCCTCTATGGGCTGTTTGTTAACAGATTAAACCGTCATTGCACAACATGAGACTAATAGCATACAATCTAGCGTTAAATATTACAATTACACAGAAATTTAGGATTTTCTACAAAACATGGTGTTTGTGGTCAAAACTAAGTGCCAATCAGCTCTTTGATCAGGCCACAGCCAGGAATTTCCCATCATGCCCTGGGTCTTGCAGTCAGTGGAGAGCAACTGCAGTGCCTGGCTCTAAAAACTGCGGCTGCCTTGATCTTGTGATGTTATCGTTGCCCACGTGTGCATGACGTCAGATCAAGTTGGACACACATCTAACCAGCATTGAGTGTCAACCGCCGGTGATGGGTTCTGCGCAGGCCTGGCTCATCTCAAATGAGCCTATTAAAGCTGGGGTAGGCAAAATATGTGCAACCTATGCAAAACCTTCCACCTCTCTCTGCTGCCTCGTATCACTCCTTAATGTAACTTCGACCGGCAGCAGAAGGAGTTGGTTGCCCTGCGAAACCTCATGCCTCGTAGGGCTCGATCTCTGCGCCGTGAGCCTCACCAAGACCCCGGTCCCTCTTGCCGTGACTTGTCTTCTCAAAGACGGCCCTCCAGCGCTTTGCGGCTGCAGAGCAGAGTGCCCAAGGCTTCAGAGGCAGCTATGACACAGTCTAACAATGGGATGAGAAGCTAGTACATCACACACACGCCACTGTCCCCCCTCAAAAGTTATTCCCCACTGTTTGTCATCATGCCTCTTTGCCACTTGTCGATACGAGTGCCATGGCATCGAACATAATGAGCCCGAAACTCCGTGTGGAGCTGGGACGTGTTGTTTTGTACTATACACCGCTGTAGGCAAAGGAGGTATTATAAATGTATCACAAGTTTCAGGATTTTCAGCCACTGAATCAGGCTTTCACCATCTGAAGGGACGTGCACGCGCATCTGCATTTGTAGAACAGCCTGTCACGGGCTAGATTTTCTAAAGCCTGAGAACAGAGCCAAGAGGAGGGGCAGAAGTAGAAGTTTTCTCTCAGACCACTTGAATTACAATATGTTGAACGATTATTATGGAATTTTTGCCCAATGACGCCAAAAAAATACTGCCACATGAGCTGTAGTTGAGTAGTTGAAGTTTGAAGCTGTATTTATAGCTCAGGTTTTCCTTTGTCTTGTTGTCAGGTTGCACTTTTCAGCATACATTCATGTTTGATCTTGTTTCGTGTTTTGACTTTTTGACTACTGCCTTTGCCGGCTCCATGTCTGCACCTTTGCCTGGTGCTCTGGTTGTATTGGTATTGCCTGTGTGTTAAAAGTAAAGACTTTTACCTTGGAACTTTGCTATTGTTTGCAGTGTGGTCTTTGCACTTGGGTCTCTGCCAGGACCGTTGCAGTATGTGATCATTTCATGATTTAAGCTATCACCACAAAGTTCCTACATGCCAGAAAGTGATCAGCAGTGTGCAGGATTTTTTTGGGATCTGTTTGGATTCAAGCTATGCCATAAACTGACATGTGTGTGCATGTGCACTGCAGTATACTCTGTGAATATGTGTGTGTATGCTTGCTGTGCATCTATCCATGAACATCCAACATCCAACCAACATTGCCTCCAGTGTGTTTGTGGTCTTGTTGCCTTGTGTCTCTTCTACACTGAGTTTCAATGGTTTTCTGTGAGGCCAAGTGATGCATGTTTTATAAGTATCTACAGGCTATTTGATTTACTCACATGCTGCTCTTTGTACATGCTCATAGAACTGGAGCAGGACCAATTTGGTGCCTGTGTACCATGCTGTTCTCAATATTGCAATGTAAAACAGTAGACAGACAGTAAGCCATTATGTGAACAACTCATGGAAAATTATAAATACTGCTCAGGTGGGTCATTATAGATTGAATGCCAATTATCATCAATGTTTTTCTATAACATGCTTATATTCTCAGCACTGTGATACCTCAGTTTTCAAAGCAACATAGTGGCCAAATTTTCTGTTTGCAAACAAACATTTTTTTATGAAATTAAGGTCACGTTAGCAGGAAAAGCACAGGTGTAACTTTGTAACTGGTAACTGGTCTCAAGCATTAATGATGGCTGTAGTCCATTTATGTGTACCATTTCCATGGCTCGGGTGTGGTGCATTCTGGCTTACAGACAGCAATGCTTAACAAGACACTTGAAAGAAACAGAGTCATCGTTGAGATTATAATTGGCAACTTAGTATAAACTATTCAGTGTAGCAGGTAATTTAGTTACTTCAAAGTTAAAAGCCTTTTTCATATTAGAGTATTTATGTTATTTTGTGCATTCGCCATAAGTGATGCTCAGAATAGTCCATGTGAAGATGAAAGCCACATTGCATCTTTGTCCTGGTAACTGAGAGAAAATAGTAGTCATTTTTGTTTTTGTTTTCTTTCAGTTTTTTGCAGATTAGGATTCAGGATTAAAGAGTCTAAATAGACAGTGTCTTTTGCATCTCATCCCACACACTTTCACCACAGATATTGCAATTTGTTGTATGTGTTGACACATAGACCTTTATGCAGAGGAAAAGGACGGCAGTCTCACTGTGAACCATCTGCTCATTCTAAATGTTGGTTGCCTTTCATAGGACAGCAGAAAGTCACAGTCATCCATGGGGAACAATGAAAGACATAGAGCAGCATGACAGTAATCTGAGAGACAAAAGCCCTTTCACAAATGGAACCTGCACATTGCTGGGTTCATTTAGCCCTGCAAAATGGTGGGATTTTGACACCCCTCTCGTCTTCACATGTTTCCTGTAAGAACACACTCAGTATTGAGCCTGTTCCCTCATGACATGACAGCTCTGGATAGATTTGCTTTTTTCTCCTCACCGTGGGTGGCAGCTCTGCTGGAGAACAGCAGCCAGTTGAAAAATAAGGACACCACAGGAGAAGCATTAGGATGAAGATGAAGTGAGTGAACGTTCAATCCTCAGGCAGCCAACATAAATGATGGATTTTGAAAATGTATTTTGCAGGTGAATGCTTTGGCAAACCCAATAGTTTTCAAAGCAGCTCAGTATTGTCTCATTACTAATTGCATTTGACAGGGTATGATATTTAGGAGCTGCTGCTTATCCCAGTTTACTCAGTTCAGTACGCACTAGTTAAAAAAGAGAGAAAAAATATGGACGTCAGAATTCAGAGGTACATTTTGGCAGGGGTGAAGGAGCATTTTTCTCCATGCCTGATACTGTGTAGCAGAGGCATGCCAAGGACCTTTTGATGTTTTATGAAGAATAAAAGGGGATATTACTTACTCAGACAGATAAAGCCAAAGTATCTCATAAGCCACCGTTGTTGAATGAAGGGATCAGAGAATAAAGTGTTGAAGAAAGGAGTGCTTCTGAACAGAGGGGAGATGCAGATGGGGTTGCACTTTTCCCTTTGATTTACTGGAGCCAAAAACAACTGGATCCAAATTGGGTTTTCCCTCAAAAACCGTGAACTCATTGATGTTCACATAGAGGAAAAGGAGACCATGGGTTCAGGGTGAGATGCAGTTTAGTCAGAATCTTGTACTGGTAAAGTTAGATTGCGCATATACAGTATTTGTCTGGATGGAATGCTTCTGTCAGATTAAAGTGGCAATAAACAACTTTTCAGCATTTACCCCCCTAGCCATATCAAGTGGTATTATTGTTGGCGCTGCTGTCGCAAAGTCAAGAGGATCGCTTTCAGTAGAAGTTTTTTTGTGTCGTCTAGTACCTTATGGTGGAAATTGTTGGGTCTCTGTGAATAATAACATAAAGAGTAACGTTACGGAGTAGACCTGCTCTATAGTGCACTGAGATAACTTATGTTATGATTTGGCACTGTATAAATAAAATTGAATTGGTTTGTTTTCTGGCTGCTAAGGGTAGCGTTTTGGACAATATAGACTGCTAGCAGTAGTCCAAAGCAAGAAATAACCATAAGAATCCCCAATCTCAGCACTATGATAGAGGCAGAGTAAAACACCCAGTAGTCGGTTTGGAATCCTCTTGAGTCCCGTAGCTCTCTCCATCGACTGAATGCCAGTCCAAGTTTCACTCTTGTTTTTCCTCGTTTTTTATCACTGTTTTTTCCGCTAGCTGGGGATAGCTACCAATAGCTACCGGAAAATAAAAGCCCTATTCCTTTTCTGTTTTGGTTGCGCAATGCAATGGTTGACCCGCTTCCTTTGTGCTGTAAATCGAGCCTTCTTTTTCCCTGGCAGATCGTACCCGAGGGCAGACAGAATTGCACAGTGAAAGCGAGGCTTATAGGAAACCACTCTAAACGGCCATGGTGTCATTGTTTTATAGCCATTAAATTGTACAATCAACATTTACTTCATAATGATAAGTTAAAGCAAAAAAGTTGTCTGTTGTCACTTTAAGGCAAAATGTAACTAAAGTCTTACCTTCTATATGTGCAGGATAGTGTCTATATAAGGAATAGTGTTTTAGAATGTGGGGAGGTAAATAAGTGGTAGTAAATTATGGTAATTGCTTACAGCTGTCTCTTTAACATTTTATTAAAGGACAGGTTCACATTTTCTACTATAGGCCTACTGACATGCCCACATGTACATTTCAGTTTTCTATACAGGCCGTTAAGAGATCCCTTCCCAAATGGTTTTCCACAGCATGGCACGGCAAGGAAAAGGAAGTCGTTTAGCTTGATGACATTTTAAAGGTCAGCTGGTTGGCACAAACCATTGTAGAGCATGTGTCATCTGCAGCTCTTCATCAAACAGCTAAACTTTAAAATGCATTTTTGCACGCAATGAGGACTGTGTATTTAGCCCCCTATTTCTTACACTTTAGTCATGGTCAGTATGGAGAGGAGGTAAGATCACCGTGAACAATAACTCTTGACACAAGTTTAATTTCAATGCCACAAAGTACCTACTTTCAGAATCAGAATCATGATGTCCCAGATCTAAATGGGATATTCACATTATTATTGTGTATTATAGTATATATTGAATCATACCATGCATACAAATGAAAAAAGCATAATTTCCAGCATCGTGTTGACTCTGTCTCAGATTAATTTAGACTGTTATAGAGGGAAAAAAGGGGATCCTATCCATTGTGGGTGTACATGAAAAACTGGCCAGTGGGCATTTTGTGTAGCTGTTCATCGTTCCAAACAGTGACTGAATTCTAGCCATGTGGAGCACTTTCCTCAGTAACTTATTGAGTGTTTTATGAACCAAAACAAAGTCAATCACCGTACCCTCAGGGATCCCTTTGTCTCTCTCTCTCTGCCTCTCTCAGGTTAAAGGGGCAAAGGAAACCCTTTTAGACTGTCTATATAGAAGTCGAGGCCCGGCTGCAGCACACATAATCAATACAGTATGTTGATTCAACCCACTTTACTAAATGAGTGGCCTCCTATAGATGGACATTATAATTAGGGTAGTTAAAAGCTTGGGAAGCTATATACTGGATGGATGTTCTGCAGAGCTGTCCTTGTTTTTTCCTACTTTCAATTACACACTTTAGAGAGTATTTTTCTTCTTGTATTTGTATCTTGTGGGTTTAATCAATATGTCTTGTGAAAAACTTGCCAGAGTATTATCAGGGTTTATATCGTATGTCATGAAGGCCATGGTAAATTGTATAACTCGTGTGACTAAGCATGCCCTTAACTAATTTTTATCTTTCTGTCTCTGTCTATCTGTTTATTTATGTGTGGAAATGACTACTTGGTCTTTGAGAGGACACTGAGCGGAGTGGCTGACTCAGGAGCTCAGACCATCCCTGATCCCTGTCAGACTAGTGGAGCTGAAACTCAGAGCACTTGCATTCTTTATGCAATTTAATTGGGCCTTCTGGTGGGTTGATTAGCAGCTGAAGTCATTTTCCTGCCAGCATCACTCAATTTGCGATAGATGTCATAGATCGCTGGAGAGTTGAATCTTGTGATATTGGCTTGCAGAATCAGATAATCAACAACAAATTATGGTTTAAACTCTCATGGATGTTATGGAAGTTGTCGTGTGCATCTTTGCTTATTGGTGGGTGGTGTGTGTGTTGAGGGTGAGGCTTGTGATAGAGACAGCAGACTTGTAGGTCAGAAGAAAGATTTACTACTTGATTGGACAAGGAACTTCATATTAAAGTGGAACAGGGAGGCAGCAAGGACACTTTTGTCATCTGTTATCATTCCTGTTTTTTTCATCCTGTTCCCTCTCTCCCCTCTCCTCTACTTTCCACCCTTTTCTGCCCTTCTCCTTTTTATTTCTATTTCTTTATTTGTGTTGAGGATATTTCTGACACGGTGGGGCAATGAATTTGTTTACTGACAGAAAACTATTCACGTATAACTAAATAAATATATATTTGTTCTAACTTAATTGCTTTTGACAAAGGAAAATGCAAAAAAATTAAGTTAACAAGTTTTCAGCAGCTGGTCAGTCTCTTTTGAAGATATCACTTTGGCCGCTGGTTCTGACGCCATTTGTTAGTATTTTGAATTCAGCACTAGTTGAGGATGTCTATCTCTGTTTACATCCAGCTCATAATTAACTCAACTGACATGCTCTGAGATTACCTCATGACTGAAATGATCTTCTGACCGATCAAATTCACTTTGTAAAGGAATGTGGATGTCAAACAGAGATGCAGAGAATGCAGCAACAGCAATCATTTAAAATAAGTGCACTAATGGAGGCAAGCACAATTAACATTTGTTTATCTGTCCAAGGAGAGTAAATATATTATTTTGAGCATGTTTTTAGCTGTTTATGATGTGCAGAACTTCAATGTATGTACATAGCAGGCAGCAGGTACAGAGTCATTTTAGCCACACGCAGACTGCTATACATCCAAACAGTCAGCAGCAGAATGATAGCAAGCCAAGCAACAGTGCCAAATGCCAGACAATACCAGATACCAGGTCAGTCTGGTAGACTAAATCCATATAACTACCTGATAGATTGCCTCCAAGCACGGCTGTGCAGCAATGAAAAGACCATTGGTGTGAAAATCCAGCCCCATTAACTCAGCATTATGTTGCCATTTACTGTCATGGTGAATATCCACAGACAGCGCAATTTGTAAGTTATGTCCCCTATTCATTTGAACAAAGACAGGTGTGGAAATATTTTGGAGGATTTGGGGATTATGAGATGGTAAGTGTCAGAAATGTACAACCATAGCAACACAGTTGTCTGGCTGGCACTGACTATGTTCAGGTGAGCCTTATTACATCTTGTTGGCATACCATGCAGATTAAAAAAATAGAGCTTTTGCCCTGACAGGTTGGATATCCTCATTTTAAATACGACACACTGTATAATTAAGCACAGCATCATGAATCCACTGTATCCATGTGTTCTTCACCAATCCCTGTTTACAGTTGAAATTAATTGGTAGGCAAGGGACATTGTACATTCAAGTGTGGAAACTCTTGCACAGTGGCTGAGTGCTTAATAAATAAAGACTTCCCAGACAAGTGTCTACAGCTCACTATACCATGCAGATGGCATTAGCCAGACTAGCAAGAGAGAAATGTTAAAAGTGCAGCTGAAGTCAACTTTAAGCTGATTTAATGTGTCTGCAGCAGACCCACAGCCCTACAATATCCCATAAAGCTAATTGGTCATCATAAAGCATGCCCTAAAATCAAAGGAAGGATTAAATAAATCAGAACCTCAACCACAACCTGACCTTCTGCACAGGCTGAAAACACAAATCACTTCCAGTCTAAAACGTGACTTGACAACCACCAATTGGGGAAATGTGTCTTTGACACAACTTCAGGTGACCTAAGGAGGAAGTCTGGCAGCGTTATTATAGAGCGACATAGTCCATATAGGGAGGAGGTCGGAGTGAATGTATGGGTCAACAAAACATCAGACTTTAACACTTAAGACCACTGTTTGTTTCTTGTTTCCAACCAACATTCAACGTTTTGTTTTTTTTAAAGCAAAACGACGATCATTCCTATGATGACAATGGTCCCCTAACCTTAACCAAGTTATACCACGATGTTTCTACAAATCACTAACCATGATCTTTCCCTAAACCTAACCAAGTAGATTTTGTGCCCCCTAACCACCCTTAACCATAGCGTGGTCACATCATAAAAAAACATTTTTCAGCAGTGATTTGTGACGGTTTTCACGGACATATAATATAATGCCATCCTGCCGATATGGGGCGTCAGATCAGAAACACTTCTATGTGTCGTTCTAGAGGGCATGGGTAAACAACATATTCTGTTGTTTAATTTGGAGGAGGGACTTTGACACCGGAGAAAAGGATTGAACCACATCTACCAAGAGTCAACATTTGGTTCCTTGCACCATATAAAGACAATCTTTCTCAAACCTTAATCATGATGTCTTCCTAACCTTGACCAAGCAGTTGCCTAAATTTGACCATACCTAAACCACATGGATGACGCATAAAAAAGCCCCCACTCCTATATGTTAAGAACTGACCAACAACCTACTTTGTCTTTAAGGCTTTTTTGAATAGCACGTTAGTTGTGCTGTGATCACTGTGATCCAGTTTGCTACACTGTTTTGATATCGAGCTGGCATTGTGCCTAGAAGTAGAACACACACAAAGCAATGAGCTATTAGAGGAATATTGATCTCCTCAGAGGCAATGCCACAGAAGTCAGACGGATGATTCAAAAGCCACAGTATGTGGACATAGCAGTATATAATGTGACTGAGACAAGAGCTATGATACAGTTGTTGCCTGGCAGGAAGTTTTATTTTGATGGGGAAATATGAAACACTTCTGTTGTGTTAGAAGAGACACAAAACAGTTTTAAGGGGAAATACAAAGCACTCAATGCTTATGGGAACTAATATTTAATATATAATTGAAGTACTGTGATCTGAAAAATATCTTTAACTAATCTTTATCTTCTGCATGGTACAGGTGATCAGGAAACATGATACGTTTTCCTTAGATCTTTGGCCTCTGGAGAAACCAAAATCTTCCCAGTCATTTTCAGAGCAGGCTTATAAATGTTTAATGAGGTTAAATTGGAACAAAACAGCCAAGCCTCCTGCAGGTTTCTGCCTCTGGTGACTTTGTTTCATTCTCTATTAGTTTCTTCTTCCCCACTGAGAAACACCAGCAACACAGACATATTTCTTCAGAAATACATTCATCTCTGAATCAGTACATCAAGCAGTGTTTGTTTTTACACATAAGTGTAGGCCTCCCTGTAAGTACAGCATTACCCTCTCCAAGCCTTTCAGGAGGTTAATCCTGGCAAATGGTCTGATTCACTGGTTCCACTCTGACTAATTTCATGCTGCATTTCTGTTTGGAAACAACAAACTTCAAGGCAATGGGGAAATAGTCAGAGAGCAGCACATACTCTCTGTGTGTCTTTGGGTTGTGATCCACTTAGATTACAGCCACACACACACACACACACACACACACACACACACTCCTCTCATTAAGATGGTTGCAGCTGTGCCTGGAAATCTGCATGGGGAGATTAATGGGGATTTGACGCAATAGAACTGTTTGTCCCTAACATGATTATTATGATTATTTAATCAACGGTGATTGCATTAATCACAAATGAAATAATGACCAATGAACTGCAATCCATTTCAGTCTGATTTGAATGGTTATTTTCAGCTCTCAGGCTACTCACTCTGAATTATGATTGACAAGAGTTGTTCTGGTACCAAATCACCCAGTGCTAAAGGTGTTTGGTAAACCAAGTATACAGAATATAAATAACATTTATACATAACACTTTTTGAAACCCTGACCATCCTGCTTCAAATTTCAATTTTAACACGTGTTATCATTATAGAATAGCTGTTGTTTCTTTCTGTCACTCCTGAATGAGCTGTTGCATCAAAGAAAATGTGGCCTTTTTATTTGATCAAGGCTGTTAGTTGGTTGGTGCTTTACTGAAGGGGTACTCTACATATTTTACATATCAGTGTGACGACAAGCACAAATAGTATAAAGTTCTTGGACGCCCAGACTGCACGGCGTATCTGCTATTTTGGTTCATGTATGTGCAGCAGCAGAAAGGGCTGGGTAAAGTGGAAGAATAAATTGGAGGGTGTGGTGATTAATAAATACAGCCAGCTGGTCACATCACTGCTCTTATGGCTTTGAATCAGCTGTGCCAATCACAGTGACATAAGAAAACAACAACTTAGCAAATGAAGATTTGGCCTCTCCAGGAAGTCATATTGATGTCTGCATGGTGCAGTGTGACATGTGGTGAACACACAGCATCACAAATCTGCAGCCAGAGGCTGATGGTGTGTTTTTTAACAGTTAATCAGTGCATGATAATAGAAATAAATACTAGAAAATGTTGGTTCCTTTGTACCAGCCAAGTGTCATTTGCATGTGATTAATCGAGCTAAACATGGTGGACTGCTGCGCGTAATGGTGCGCCGCTTCTTTGCTGAACTGAAGGAGAAGCTTTTCATACAGTGTTACATAGTGGATCACAGATGCTAAAAGAATCATACATATCCATAAGATCAATATAGACTGCTTTACCGCGACGTTCCTGCTTTATCCACATTAATCATTTATTTCTGATGCCGATTTAAAAGCATCTTCTGGTTTGAGAGTGTTTATAGATTATTTACATTTCAATAATTATTCCATTATGCTGCACATTTCCTCCAAGTATTTTGTTTGCTGTTTTTGACAATATCACCAAAGTGGCAGCTGAGTGATATTGTGCCAGGGGTCTGAGATGTCTAAAATACCACGCAGACGGGCAAAGCCACTGTCAAGGTCAGGAAAGTACCAACTGTCTCTTCGCTGTTAGTTGTGCCGCCATCAGAATAGGGCCCATTAAGTTCTGTTTACTCATCATGAGGAGTTCTACTCAGCAAGTTTAGAGCCTGTGGCTCTGGAGGAAGCTCTCTGAAGTCTGACAAAATTACCCTGATGATGTCATCAGGGTAAAACCATTCAGTATTATATGAACATAGTATTTAGGCGACACCCAAATCACAAAAAACACAATGCTGTTGAGTTTTTCAAATGCAATTTTTTCAATGCTTTGAGCAGCCCTAAACATACCAGGTTGATACCTTCAAGCATCAAACTAATAATGCTAATTTTTACCACCGTTAAATATACTGAGATTTGAAAGTTTTAGGTGTTCAAATGTTAGTGTGTCTCTATATTGTGTCTTGTACTGTACCTTTAGAGATGTCACTCTGTTAATAAATTACATTTGCTGGAAAGAAAAGTTAGATTCAGATGTCAATGATAACTGGAAGGCAGTACAGATGAGTAGGAGAAAATGATTCACTAAGGGCATGGAACAACAATCTGTCAGCGGGAACATGTCTTTATTATTAGGACATTTTTTTTTCTGTACCCTGTAATGAGATCATGAGATATGATCTTACATAGATTCTGGTAAATGCTGCTTGCTCAGCAGGAGCTGTATGGCTCTCTAACATTGCATTTAAAGTCTCAGCATC
Organism: Maccullochella peelii; assembly: GCA_002120245.1. NCBI lineage: Eukaryota > Metazoa > Chordata > Actinopteri > Centrarchiformes > Percichthyidae > Maccullochella > Maccullochella peelii. Next base: position 17,593 of record LKNJ01002421.1, on the reverse strand, counting down.
ATGTGCTACAGTAACTGTCTCCTGGTAGCGTATTAATGTGCACACACACAAATTGTTTGGAGAGTTTTAACTGACTGCAACTAGATTTGGAAGAGAATTTGGTTGGTAAATGTGGACAACTGCCAATTAAAACTCTCTCTGCTTCTTTGCCTGTCTCTATTGCTCTCCCTCATTTGCAGCAAATAATTGCTATTCAGATGTTGCATTGAATAATTTCCATGACCAGGGATGTGGGAGAAGAAAGCCTCCACTGGCCTCCCTCATACTTCTCCCCTCCCTTGCTATCTCAGAACTCCCCATAAATATTTATGAAGGTATTTGAATAATGTGAATTGAAATGACAAAACATCATTTTGAGAGGAGACGAGCAGAAATAGCAGGAAGGTGAGGAATGGGAAACAGCAACGGTGGAAGAATTTTCCAGACCTGAAATGTGAGTACTCTAGGGGTCGAGCCATTGAGAGAAGAGAAATGTTGTACCCACAAAGGAGGTGTAAATAAATAAGGACAGTGTTCATCATACTCTCAGAGAATAACAACTGAAATCTCAGATGTGGTCATTACTACAATGTTTTATCTCTATGACATGGATATTTGGACATATCAGTTATGTACAGTAATTCGACTGATTTCACACAGTCTATCTTCAGGTAATTTAGAGTGGTGTGTCACACTGCTCTCTGAAGGATGTCTCTGCAAGAAAAGAGGCTGTAGCGTATGAAACAACTGGCGACAAAGGAGAAAAAAAGCTGTTGGTAAATGGGGTATAGGAGTGACAGTCTCACAGGAACAGAGAAGAGAAAATGAGCTTAGGTGCTGGCAGAAAGGTGAGGGTTGCTCTCAGAGAGAAAGAAGACAGCATGGAAGATAAAAAAGAAAAGACAAGCGCTGAGGGACTGAGGTTAGGACGGCATCTCTCAAGAGAGAAAATGTGTGAAGAGAAAGAGGTGTGTGGTCTTGCTGTGTGTCACCGCTGTCTTCTGTGTGGATCTGATGGACAAAAAAAGTTGATTCTCTAGTTGTGCGGGTGACAGGACTGCCTTGATGTCTCCCACAGGGAAAGACGCCTCATGTTCCAAGAATTCCAGGCTTTCAGAGATGTGATTCCTGGAAACTCCTTCACCTTTGTCTAACAAAAAGAGAACACAGTAATGAACCATTTATAATACAGTAAAGATGTAATAATAATATTGGAACAAACCTTGCAGAATTTTATTGTCCAGTGTCACCTTTAATAGGAGGTGAAATAAAATGTTTTATTTTGTATGCTTTCTGAGCATAACTTAACTCGAGGTCCACTTACTAGCCTTTTCAATTGCATCTCACTTTCTTCAATTGAGTTTGCGCAACACTACGTCTGTAACACATTAAGGACCCTGGACAAGAGACTGAATGAACGCTGAAAACACATCAGCAGTGAACACCACACCAAAACCAGTCACAGCACCGACTGGGAGTTATCAGGAATCAGTGGACAGCTGGAGAAACATCAAGTAGACCATTCACATCCTACGCCAAAAACCAACCATGAACAGATACAGGGGTTACAATATCTTCCCCATATATGGCCACGTGTCATTGAAATTCCATACTTGGATCATGTGTTGGTGACTAAACCAGTTTCATGACAACTAAGCAAACTCCATCCACTGATGAAGACTGTGAGAGGTGGTTAAAAGCTCTTGCCAAAGCTTGAAATTGGACCTTGAGTTTAGATTATTTGTCAAACCAGTGCTAATTACATTTTGTTAATGAAGTAGCTTACCCCTGGCATTCATTTCTGTGCACATTGAAGCTCTACAGGTGTTTGTTTTTTGTTCATTTTTTTATTTACCCTTAGAAACTGTTTTAGAAAATGGTAAAATCTCTGAAGAAAACGTAAGTTTGCATGAAAACACCCTAAACACCCTAAAAATATTCAAATGTCAATTATTTGTTTGTGAGGTGTTGTATCAAAGTTGCAGTTGAAGTTAAAGCGCTTAAAGCAGTTGATGTGTCTGTGGGTGTGTAAGAGACTAAAAAACAGACAGAAAAATCAGTTTAGGTTTATGCACTGTAGGCATTTACCTTGTCAGTTTTATGTAAGCACCGAAAATAGTGGAAGATTACCAACTTAAAACAGCCATACTGTCAGCTAAAGAGTACGAGATTGCATTGAAAGTAGTTGAAATGTCAGTTGTTGAGTGAGCACTGAAAGCAGCTTTTTATTTAGAGTAAGAGACTAAAGCTGTTGAAATGTAAGTTGAACTGTAAACAATGAGAGCAATTTAAATTTCAGTTGAAGTCGAAGTGCCAGCGATGCTTGAAGTGTGTGCACTGTAAATAGTTGAAGTGTCAGTTGCTATGTAAGCAGTGACAGCAGTTAAAATGGACCTCGAGTTCAGTTTTCTTAACTGAGAAACCACTATTAATCACATTTTGTTGTAACAATAATTACTGTATAATAATTTAATTATTTATTAATACAATATTATTACTCTGTCTTTCACATGTTCTATTCCATGGGACTCATGACTCATGAATAGCATTCATTATCAATTTTAGCACAAAGTTTTGGGGGGAAAAACAACTATATACAAGATCATACGCATTTTGTTAATTAGAAAAAAAGCAGCAGACTGTAAAAAGAAAAGTCACATAAGTAAAGATTCAGTTAAGCATTCTGTCACCTCAATAGGAATCAGTCACTCTTAATCTTTTTGTTGGGAAAAAAACCATACACCTACAACACAATGCGAGATGCATAATGAGTTATTTGGATCCCTTATCAGATTGACCACAGTGTTATTCATATAAACTATGTCCTTGCTCCAATTTTCTGAAAAGAACTGAATCTATTTTCTTTATCACTCAGAGCAGAAAACAATGAGTTGAGAGGGAAGAAAAGACCTGAATGAATGGAGGATAGAGAGGAAAAAATAGATAGCAGTGGAAATTGATTTTGAACAAGTGCTTTTATTCAACAAAAGCTTCGCATCTGAAGAGAAACTGGTCTCCCTGAATAAGTACTGTGGCGGAAATGTGGTTTAGACCTGATAAAATAAAGCCAGAAGGCAGATAGACAGAGACGGTGGGTTGAGAAAGGAAGATAAAGAGTGATTAGTGAAAATGAGAAAAGAGGCAAAAGAGAAGCAACAACAACCTGAAAAACAAGAGTGAGTATAGCAGGAGGCAAGGAGATGTTTGAGAGAAAATGTGGGTGGGACAAGAAGAGGAACAATAAGTCTCTGTCCTTTGGGTTTAAATTGCCAACAAAGAGGAGACTTACTGATAAATTCAAGATGTCTCTCTTCTATTCTTAACATACTTATTCATCACAGCAAACTGCTATTAACTGAAGGTGACCGAAGCAGAGGGCTGATTCCCTGTGTATTCAAGATTAATGAAATACAAACTGCAAAGAGCATTTAAACAGTTAAATTCTAAGTGGCAAGACAATCAGCACAGTCACTATTATGTGTCTGGTATTTAGAACGTTTGTTTATGGAGTTATTGTTTATTAATTCAGTGCATTATAAAGTATTACTAACCAATGTATTGTTAGTGGAAGTTTTAAAATACTGCCTCAAAGGCAGTGTTGCAAAAATATTGACTGCGCACATGCTTCTTATCTAAAATGTCTTGTTTCACCACCTACATACAATAGTTCCCAGACAGCTTATGATGCATTTTTACAAAGCATTACAGTTTTATTCAATAACTATAGACTGGATTAGAAGGATCTGAAGAAGGAAATATTCCCTTCAGTCTACTTGAAATCAGCTAACGCTATCCCCCTCACTGTAGCCTTGCTATCTCATCAAGATGGAAATTAGATTGAGTATTCAGTATGAGACATACTGAGACTATTCATTCAGTCTCAATATGTCTCAATTATTCTAACATGCAGTAACTGATTTTTTGCCATTTGGGGACAGCAGAAACGTGCTGTAAACGTGCTGTAAACACAACACTAACATATTATCCTCCTATAAAGTTAACCTATTTACACATCCAGGAGATACAAAGCAGCGTTAGCATTCATTTTTGAGTTGAGTTCCTGGTCACCTGTCTATTGCAAGTCATGTATTCAATTCAATTTTATTTATATAGCGCTCATTTATAAGTTATCTCATCTTTTTAACTCTCCATCAACTCCTGGTGGAAATATCTGGCTCTTAGTAAGTAAGTAAGTAAGTAAGTAAAGCGCCTTTCACAGATCAAGGTCACAAAGTGCTTCAGAAGAGTAAAATTGTTGAAAATAAGACCATAAAAACATTCGAAAGAAACAAGCAATAAAATATAATCAACAACAGATCTTAAAAACATACAAAAATTACAAACACTATACAGCACAAGGCTAGACAAAGGCCAGTTTGAATTGGCTCTTTAGCTGCTAAATGCTACTATATTTACCAGCTGGTTGCAAACTGCGTCTGCATGCTGTTTGGTGCTGAGCAGGTAGCATACAGAGGGTTTTAGAGCTTTTTCCCTGGAAACAGCTGCCTGCTGCAGCTGGAAATTATGCCGACAAGAGCAGGTAGACTGAACCAAAGGCTGTAAAACCAAAACTCTGAGCTGAAAGACCCTAAAATGCTCCATAGAGCTGAGGGGAACTGCATAGTTGAGGGTTATTTATCTGTAGGTTTGACAATTTGAGCCATCGTTAATAATAAAATAATGACTATAGCAGCTTTAATTTCTATGTTAAGGCAATTTAACTTATAGTACCTACTCTTGCAAAGAATTATGGGAACAACTAAAATCGTCTACAGATGTTTGCATGGCGTAGTCATAAATTCATCTCATCTCATGAGTCCATCTTTCTTCCCCTGCCAACGTTATTTTGGTACATGCTACCTTTTATATGCTGGGCTGACAATGACAGACTGACTGGGCTATGTATAGCCTACTGCAAACCGCGACTGAGCCTTATTAAATTAATGAGAATTTTCTTCTTTTCAAATTTTTCTCCTGCACCTTACAGAGAATATGCCCTACAAAACCTTTTACAGACTGGCACTTGAGGCCTCCAAGCATATATAACACACTGACTGACAAGATCTACATCCAAATATTATGTTCACTATCACTATGCCATTTTAAGATTCTCACAGACAGGTGGGTTTGAGGTGAAAGTGGCACAGGGTAGTTACTCGTGCCACATTAAATTATGAATTTATCCTGGCTCTGTGTGTTTGTGCACCTGTGCAAATCACAGAAATGAAGTAAAATGTTAAGAAGTGACCAAAGATATAACATCTTTTCCTCTGTTCTTTATGCACTGCGTGCAAATCGCCTATCAATAAGTGTCTGTGTGGGTTGGAGGGAGGCACTGTGACATTGTGGTCGATGTATTAAATGAAGGTGGAGAGCAATGGAGAAGGGAACCATGAATCAGGTTATTGTCTTTCTCTGCAGTCTGGCCACATAAAAGCCTTGTTACCCATTCCTCTTCTGCTTAAGTTGTCATCTTCCATTTGGCTTTCACCTTGGAAGACCGACATCTTTTTTCTCACTGTCAACATTTTATGCTTTGGTTCATAAAGAGGCCACACTTGAATATCAATTCTCTGTGTCCTTTCTCGCTCTTTCTCTCTCCTTCCTTTCTGGTTGCAAGGAAGTAATGATTACAATTACTCCTTCCATTGCGATTTATTAAAACTGCAGTAAATCAAAAGAGGATGGTAAGTTTCTCTGTTGTTCACATGATTTGTTGTGCCACTTGTATCCTTGATGCACATCATGCATGGCCATGCACTTCAGCTAATGCGTGTCCTTTATGTGTGTGTGTGTGTGTGTTTATGTTTATATGTCCTTACAATATACGATATATGATTACTTTATCCTAGAATTATTTACCAAATTACTCCATGAGAAGAGGCATTCCTTGAACCAATTCTTGAACGCCATTCATCCACAAAGAGCTGTTATTAAGAAAACAATTGTTTCCCCATGGGGATATTGGCTGGTAGGATGATAACTCACTGTTTAGACAGTGGTGATAGTGGAAATATTTGAAAAGAAGTTACAGTTACAATAAGCAACAACGAAGCTGCATAGAGCTCCAGACTGACTGCTTATGCAATAGGCACTACTAGCAACCCTCTCAAATTATTATAAGTGTCATGACATGAATCATTTGAAACAATGTTAAAATCCAAAACATTTTGAACAGAGCTTAATTTTCAGAGTTGCATGGTCAAATTTCAGTGGCCTACAGCTCCATCCCATTCTAAGTTTTAGATGAAGGCATCTAAAACTTATATATGAACACTTTAGCATTGCACTCAGATGAGGACTGGTGTGTAGTGACATTCTTAAAAAAATCTAAAGGGTGTGTTTGCTGTGAGTTTTATGTTCATTCCGATTGCTTGAAGGTCACAGGCTGCCAGCTGTCAGTGTTGTGCAAGCTTTGCACAGTTTGCAGCTAAATATACATTATTTCAATAATAAAAACAGCAATATGGCTGATGTTTTCCTGTGATATGAAGTAGCACCTGTGTACCTGTACCTGTACCTGTGGGTCACATAGAAAGAGCTCTGTTATAAATGCTGCCTTATAATCATAACTTTACATTTACTTACCTCAATGTACAAATACATTTGAGTTAAATGTGACACATTTCATTGATTCAACTGCAGGATATTCTTTGGAATGCTTTTGAGATAACCAGTGATTATCCAAAAAGTCACATATTTGTTCTTTTGGTGGAGCCATATTTTTGCTCCCGCTTTCATTGTTTTCTGATCCGTTTCCATGGACACCATTGGTTATTCAACACATTGTTGAATAACCAAACGCAGCTGCACAAATGCCAGTTAAGGCAAGCAAAATATGAGCAGCTAATACAACAAAACCCCACACAGACAAAACATACTCTGACAAATGCACATATGTAAATTGTTCATTATACTAGAGATTAGCAACTTTTTACAACATTTGACTATTATTTTTATATAGCCAAGTAAGTACAAATGTGCAACACACTAAGATGTCAGGCAGCATACATTGTACACAACATAGACCTGTCAAGAATTCTGTAGATACGAAAAGATTTCAAAAACACCTTATGAACTATTTCCAAATATGTACATGCATATACGTATACATGGCCCTGTGCAGAAATCATGACACTGTTTCAATTTGAAGCTGTCAGTCAAGGCAGCCACATTTTTCTTGGTAGGTTACATCAGATCCAGCAGCAAACAGAGAGACATGGGCCTCTTGTGCTACTTCACGGCGTAATGCAACTCTGTCTGGCTCAATACCTGCAGGTTGACGACACAGCAGCACCTCAAGTCCCCCTGATCTGACAGATACAAGTTAAATGATTTAGCAAGGTATTTGTCGCAAGCATGTGTCACTCAGGTCATTATATTAAACCTGTCTAACCAACAATAAATCACAAAAGTAGTATGCAACAAAATAATACAAAGAGAGTAACTGTATGTACCCTGATCAATCAAGCCACGTAGTTAGGTATTAGAAATGCTCCTGCCATTGTCCTTGACCAAGGCTTTAGAAGTGGAGCACTATATGGTTTCCCAATGCTCTTAAATAGTTTGTTTGGTTACAAAGCGGTTAATGAATTTCTCCACAGGGATTAATGATGTAGAACTTAAATAACTCAATTTACACTTAGATGTCTACTGCTAGAGACGAGGAGGAACTCCTGAGATAGACCTCACAAGGAAACATACGGTAAAAAGACTTTATAAAGAATTTATAGCAAGTAATTTGCAGATACAGTAATATAATGTCCTGAATGAGTGAAAGCTAATCAAAAAGTCTGAGTCTATAGCCACATTAGCAGTTCTGTGAGGCTGTACTAAATGCTAATGTATTCACGATGACAAAACTAACATGCTGCAGGTGTAATGTTTACCATGTTCACCATCTTAGTTTAGTGTGTTAGCATGCTAATATTTGCAAATTAGCACTAAACACAAAGTACAGCTGAGGCTGATGGAAATGTCATTGGTTTTGCAGATTTTTGGTTATAAACCAAACTAGTGAACAATAATAATTTTGACCGGATGGTGTCGCTAGCTGAAAAGTCAGGGGATCACAAAAGTCATTACAATTCATGAATGTCTGTGCCAAATTTCATTGCAACCCATCCAAATGCTATTGAGATATTTCTGACTGGACCACTGCGGTGGCCCGACTGATGGACAGACCAACATTGCTATCCCTAGGGCAATGCTGCTAGCATGGCTAAAAATCAACATTACAACCCACACAGGCAATGTCAGCTTACAATGTTACCAAGTTAAGTCAATCAAAATGCCTTTATTATCTACTTTAACCTTGTCTTGCAATTTCATGCTTCAGCTGAATCTAAATTAAAGTCCACACTTTGGTTACTTTGTGAGGCTTATGTACTTTTTGTAATTGTCGTAGGTTGGAATCATGCCAAATTAAAAAGAAGAATACATTCTCTGCAAAAGTCCTCCTGCTGTAAAACTTACTGCAGTGTGCTTATCTGCAATGACCCTTAACCTTTATCTCGACTCCCTCCCTCTTTGGCTGGCAGCCTCCTTTCATTTCGACACGTTTAAAGCCCTCATTAATGATGTGTAATTATCTTGGAGTGTGTGTGAGGTGAAAACTGATTTCTCTGTGTCAGGGCTGTTGACATGCTTGACATGAGTTTAGTTGTCCAGGGCCAACCATCTGTCATCCCAGTGAAACCCTCCAGGTCGACATTTGTCCGTGGGGGACACTCAGTGACAGAGTTCAGGAGGTAAAATGACTTCTGGCTTTTTCTCTCCTTCCAGCCTCCAAAGGAAATCAGTCACAACGCTCTCTAAATGCAAATTGGACGCCGGGCTTTTATGTGCTGCACTGGCCGAACATTGCACTCCACTGTGAGGCTGGGTGGGTAGGGACTGTTGAAAGTGCAGGTTCTGGGTAAATGTCATCAACTCTTGTAGGCCCTCAATCATCCTCGCCATAGAACAGCTCTTACAGCAGAATGGATGTCCTTGTTTAAAGTACAAAACTGAAATCATTATTTCTTAGGAGATGCACACCATATGACAGCATTTCTAGAGAGAAATGTTCTCTCTGTACTCTAGTGCTATACAGAAAGACTATTGGCTCGTTAGATTAATATGTGCCACTATTAATCAGACCATTATAAATCATTTATTAAACAGTATAAAACGATGACATTTTCACCTTTTTACCACATCTTCTCTCTTTTTGAATGAAAAAAAACTGACATCTCTCACCATTCCTTATTTATTGACTACACTGCTGTGATTAACTGAATACACAGAAGAGACTGAGTAACTGGCTCTGAAGTATTTTGATGAGCAGATCTACCAGTCTAACAGCTCCGTCTGCATCTGGTGAACCATTGCCTGAAAGTGATAAAAGAATATATGGAGTATGAACTGTGAAATTAATGCTTTGTCTGCCATTTTCCTTGTGCACTGGGCTAAAAAAATGATATAAAATTACTCATTTATTGGGCTCAGTTCAGATTATTGAGATTCACCAGTTTCCTCACTTTGCCAGTGTCATGATATGAACTTTGGTGGAGCTAAATTATATCTTTATCTTTTCCTTATTACTATACAATGGTCTTATAGAGATCAGCAGCCACGATGAGATTAGATTTTCTTCATCCCCCAAAGGATTTTCGGGCTTTTGAAAATCATTGCCTCTGTCACTTCGTTTAGGTGTATATAAGAGGATAGTCAAGCAGAGTCATAAATGCACAAACGTGGCTTTAGACTACAATGTGATAAGATATTCCAGGAAACAGGTTCTTAAAAGACTCCAGCTGCAGTGATATCACTGACTGAAGAGAACTATTGCTAGGGATGTGTAGTCCACTCATTGGTTAGCATGAAAAGTTTAAACTGAATAGAGTGGGGGAAGGTTTCACTGTCTAATTCAGTTGAATTTTGTGTTTGAATGTTGAAGTGCAGCGTTTGGGAACCCACTGTCTTGAAGATGTTACCATGGTTTAGAAGAAATGAAGAGAAGCCTGAGAGCCAGTTCAAGCAGACCAACTTGAGTCCACTGCTACACTCACATGACATCCTCCTCCTCCTCCTCTCACTACAACTCATATCCAACACACCCTTTTAATCATGGCGGTGTATTTAAGTCGTCAGTGCTCTGCTCATTCTTTTGCTGCATGCCGGCTGCCACACAGCTCACCCGAAAGCAAATATTGATTATTTCTGATAGCCGTGGTTGAGTATCATCTCTCTACTTCATTTTGTACCAATTTGTGTTGAGGCCTATGTTACATTGGTGCTGCCTTAATTAGGTGGCATTAATGCCACACTATGCTGCAGCTTGCATTTCAAAAGCAACTTGCTGCCATATCAGCCTGATTATGTCGCTTTAGGGGGTTTGAGGACATGTTTGCTTTTCGTTCCCCTCTGCTGTTGCTGCCGGCGGTGTTACCCGGTGTTCTGAAATGCACACTTTGGGGCGGAGGCCGAAGTTTTCCCATAAAAGCTGTGGTGGTTAAGGATAGGCTTTCAAAGAGTTTGCTCTCTGCTGAGATGCAGGGGATCACCACTGCAGTGTCCAAGCTGGGTTTGGTGCTTGTGCTTACATGTACATGCTTGGATGTACAGCCTGGATGTTTAAGCTCTGTTCAATCAGTGCTTGTTCTGGCGAACGGCTATGAAGGTCCACAGTTCCAAGTATTGTGCTTGCATATGTGGGTCCAAAAAGAGAGCATTATTTTGGCACGTCGGTTCTGATACCAGAGTTGGATAAATATTCAGCTTTGGTCGTCTCCGTAGCTAATGAATCTTCACTTTTCCTCCCTCTTTATTATTATCAGTCAAGATGGGTGAACACATTCATGCAGCAAGCTTTACATTCTCAGCCGCACTACTGTTGCTAGTTAATGTTAATTCCATGAGAAACTTGTCAACATGCCAAAGAGAAACTACTCTGTCGGATTCAAGCGCTCTTTGTAAACCAGTGGGCCTACTTGGTCATTTGTGAGGAAAGATACTTCAGTCTGTACTATTGTTCTGTCATGATTAAACTGTTTGCACTCGCCAACACCAACAGAATGAGGAGTCTTCTCTAGTTAAACTATCTAACATCAGCTGATCACGTCAGTTCAGGAATCAGAACCTCCCAGTTCATCTATAATTTAAGCCCATCAATAGTTTTAAATCAGGACTTCCAGTATATTTGGAGCATGTAGCTCATGAAATATAAATTTGGCACGTATTATATCCACAATTCATTCAAGATAAAAAAAAATAAATACAAAAAATCTTTGGGATGAATTAAGGTCTACATGTTCAGGTTGCAGCTGCAGGAAGAAATGAAGTAAAAGAGCAAAAATAATAAATTCAGCTGCCATTCAAACCTAGTTATACTGCAAACTCTGGATTCAGATTCAAAAGCAGATTTGATACTGGAATCTGATCAGACAAAATGCTATTTAACCTCAACCCCAATTTCAAAGCCTCAAATTATTTAGCAGCCTCAATTGATAATCCACATTTAACAGGGATGCATTTATGAAGCGCAGTGCTTCCCTGTCCTTTGTAAGATCCCAAGTACATCCCATGTTTTGGAATTATGTTGGCGTGTTTGGCCCTGCGTCTTATGCATACTGCATTTTCTTTTTTTGCTGCCAAATTTTTGTCTCCACCTAAAAGTACGTGTGCACCCTAGAGGCTGCTGTTGCTGCTGTCATTCAGATTTGCTTGTGGGCATCTCTTGAGAGTTGAGTTTTTGCTCTTATGCTGCCCTCAGCTCCCTTCCAAGCTTAATTGCTGTTAATCATGAATTCAGTTCTTGTGGTGGCTGAGCTCATTTCTGGTTTGTCTGGCACATGCATTATCATGCTTAGATACTAGTGGTTCACTGGTGATACAATATATGTACTTACGTTTCGAATAGTGCACCTGGTATCATGCTAAAATAGTGATTAATAAGTGAATAACTTGGAGCAGACAATCTCCTCTTGTGATTTAAATTTTTTGCTGCATAGCTGAGTGTCGTAGCCCTCTCCTGCATATCTGGTGGGTTTAGATTCATCCATCTCATTTCACTAGATGGTGTGTTACCCTCATGGCTTGAGGTTCCAAAGCAGGGGAACGGCCACATGGTGGTGCTAGAATGCTCACTAGACACAGTATCCCACTTGATGTGGCTCTTAAGGAATTGGCCATGTGGGAGTTGGCCCTGTTGGCCATTACAGTACATAACAGATTTCTCATAGTGGCTAGCGTTAGGCTCTTGGTCTAATGCAGTTTTGGGGGGAAGTTAGTACTGTGCTCAGAGCCTAGACGCCAAACAGTAATGCTGTACATATTCCATATTTACATAACAATGTATTCCACGTGAGTTGGCTGACTGAACGATAGATAAATTACAGCATCTACAGTAACTCCAAATCCGATGCGTCATCTTGGTCTAATGTTTTCTCTGTTATAGGTAAGTGCTGCCAATGGACAGAGAGAAAGAAAACAAGGAAGAGAGAATGAATAAACAGCCGCTACTATCTTCAGCGCCATTCGTGTCTCAGTGGGTTTGCTACTCTTTCTCCATATTCAGAAGAAAGAATTAAAACAGAGGAGCCAATGGGCCATGACAAAAAAAAACAACAATGAGAATCTTAATGGGAATAAAAGAAAATGTCCATGTTGGTGCATGTTTCCTACAACCAATTCTGGGTATATGGCGAAACAACATGCCTCAGCACCTGAACTTGCATGAAGTTTTAAACTCTACCTTGTAGCTAAAACAAAGTAATCCAGCAGTCAGGGGAACACTGGTGTTTAACCAGGAGCCTGAAGCTAAGCAAAGGAGGCTACATTCTCAAATACAGATGCTGGTGCTGTGTGTTTGTTCACAGTTTGAGTTTGAGTTTGACAACCCAAACCTTTTTGGTTAGGGCTGAGTTAGCACAGAGTATGACTAAGATGTTCGGTTTTGACACGTACGTTTTAATCCCACATTTCCTAGTTCCTAGTTTTCATTTTGCTGCAGGTTTGACCTAAATGTCCCTCACTATTGAGACCCCAGTGCCTCTGTGACATGCAATATTCAATTTTTGCCCAATAATTCCAAAAATATAAAACCTAAAGTCTATTTGTCTTTTCATTATGAGGACATAACTTGTGAAATTGTGTGAACATACCATTTTATGGAACTGCGTAATGACACACATTACTATGCAAGTTGAAAAATGCAGTAAAGTGCAATCAGTTGTCGCTCCAAAACACACCAGACTGCAAATTTTCCAAAGTGAAAGGTTCATTTAACTTCCTTGTATGTGTGTTGCCTTGTAAAAGCTTGTGAGTTATCTAAGGTCCTGGCAGAAGAACAGAAATGTCTCATCACCTTTTAACCATTATGTACAGTACCAAGCCCGTTTTACAGGTGGCCTTACGTTTGTGTCTAGTTATGTGATTGATTTTTTGATTTTGGATACTGAAAAACATAATTTCTGATGTTTTAAATTCCCAAATGTGTTAGCGATTTCACCATCATTTCCATTAAGTAAGTCAGTGATTTTGTAATGCCGTTGGATCCACTTCCATCACACAAGGTAATTTGTTCCTCAGAATTATTCACTGTCACAGTTGAGGCTGAACTGGACTGCATCTCTTGTCAGAGTGAGGTGAAGAGATCTCCTGACGAGTGTTTGTCTGCTGGCTGCTGGTAGAAATGAATGTTAAGTGCCTCTGTGTTCCCATCAGTCCATAATATGTCCTCTCACATTCACTAAAACCTCCAAATGAAACTTTCTGAAGGACGCAGCTTCAAGTGGAACAGAGCTTCACCTCTCAGCCTGTTGACTTGTCAAGTTCAGAGAGGTTTGAAGAATCAGACTTATAACTGACTGCTTTCTCAGATTGTTGACACTCTTCTTCATCTGTTGTATCGCTGTTTGTCATAATGTGGACTGTTAAAAGCTCCAGCTTCAGTAAATAGATCTCTAACCTCCAACACTTTCTTATAATGAGTCAGTGACAGGCAGCTGAGTGGAACCAAGCAGAAAGGAGAAGTCAGTCATTGGGATGGATGCTTTCACACCTATGTAACCATTAATGTGTTATGGCTGACACTTGGCTTATCAGTAAGGTGATGGAAATGGGGGATGTGCTGATATTGAATCCTTTAAAGCGCAACCATGCTGCCTTTAAAAGACACTTATCTCCAAGCCTGCTTCCTACATCTGTGGCCTTGCATTCAAAAGTACCACAGTCGGTGCTTTTAGTGTAATTTTCATTCGAGAGACAAGTCTGAAGGAGCTGAAGAAGAACCAAGAAAACAAATCCTCAATTCTAAAATACTCTAAGATATAACTGACATTTGCATTTGGTAAATTAAGGTTTTTGCACACTGAGTCACCATGTGTAATCACAGACTTTATATCGTATGCATGTACATCACATCTATGCAACAGGGACTGATAATGTCTTACAAATTGGGTTCATTATTTCATTCCAAACCATTGTCATATTTAAAAGTTTTAATACTGTTATTTGGATGACAGGTAATATTCTAATGCTCACCTGTGCTCCTCAGATCTTGATGTGCATACGAACCATCAGATATAATTATGAAAAATGACTTTCAAATGACATTTAATATGTTTTGACGAAATGGGAGCATTTCAAATTTCTGACAGCAGTAAATTAAGATCGAGGGATGAAAGCACAAACATCCTGTTTCCAAAGTTTCCGTGTCATGTGTCATAAGTTTATTAATACTGATACTGAGTTTCTGTTTTGATTTCAATGAAAGTTACTTATCTGACAAATGATGATGAGCATCCACCATCAGCAGTGAATCTTAATACCCATCTAGACAGCACAGTTGGTTGATTATTGACAGCAGCTTGTCAGTTAATATACACATCAGTGAATCATATTAAATAGCAAACCAGTCAAATGTGGAAAATCAGCACATCGTTAGAACCTGAAATTAAATGGAATATTTTTATCAAGATGGAAGTCAGTCATAATTTCCTCAAACAGTTTATTATTGTTTGCATATCAGTCTTCCCAAATGCACCGCCAGTATTAATAGCACTGTCAGTAGTTCCAAATCCCCACCCTGGTTCTTAATAACCGTATGTGCGTATGTGTTTCTTTGACTATGTCTTACCTGTCATAGAATAGTAACCGGCCAGGGTGTTTTGCCCTCTACATGATGGAACAGGCATAGTGTACGTGTGAAGCTCTGCTGCCCCACTTTCTGGTTTAGCAGCAACTTGTAGTTTGCTCGTCTTGTAAACAGGATTGACTGCAGGATAACTGTTCATTTGAGGTCCTGGGAGTTGTCACAGTGGGTCTATTGTTTGTGTGTGGGTGTGGGTGTGTGTGTGTGTGTGTGTGTGTGTGTGTGTGTGTGTGTGTGTGTGTGTGTGTGGCAGGGCCATCAACTTAACTTTGGTACATAACCGGTTCTCACTAAGCACATACTGTACATTTACTACATTACTACGCAACCTCAGCATTATACAGTATTTCATATTATATTTTATTTTATTCTGTTTTTTCATGTGCCTGTTCTAAATATAAGAATAACAGCAAAGTAAAACAATCAGTAGATTTAAGTATAGAAGCGACTAAATGTTTGGATAATCGATTAATTTTGCAAGTTATGTTTTAAGTAGAATTGTTGTCTGTTTTATATCATTTTATTTTGAATATTAACAATGGGATAAATACTGTCACGGAAACCTCCGTGATATATTAAGCTGCCTGTGTCCGTGGTGGTGGGTTAAGTATCTGTGATTCAGTTGTTAAAGGCCAAAACTGTTTATTCATCCCATTAACTTAATAGTGTGAAACAAGCCACTTGACCTTAAACAGTGTATTTGCGGTTCTCAGTAAGATATTAAGCAGTGCATTACTGCATATACATACCATGGAATGTGACTGTGCTTGCTTTTCTTGTTGATAAACTAAGGTGAGCCTTGGCCAAGTAAACAGCAAAGCATTTTTGAAAGCTTCTGTATGTTTAAATCTTGTAAATACATTGTAGAAAATACACAAAACAAAAAAACTACAAGGCTATTGTATTCAAACCTCCCTCAGTGTGTTAGTGACTGATACCCTCTCAGTCAGGCTCACACATTCAACTCTGGTACTCAGAGGCGACACAGCAAAGCTCTTTTTAAGGGCTGAGAAGTTTTTGCTCTGTTCATTCCATAAAATGCAGCTTTGAAGGAAATCTACAAGAGGAACAGTGAGGTGTATAATAAGAACTATTCTCTCACTGAATTCCATTCTCTCTGTGGTGAACTTCATCCTGTCAAAATAACCCTTACCTTTTCATCAATATTTTGATGAAATTTTCGTCAGACATGCTGAGGCTCTGTTTTTTTATGTAGCTTTGATTGATGTTAATTTAATTCAAAGCATTGACTAGGAGCAGCTTATTTCTAGAGCGTGAGTTTGGGTCACAGGTAAGCTAATATAACAATTGTGTGATGAATTCAGTTTGCAGTTTAGTATTCCTGTCTTCAAGGTTATTTTATTGGGGCATTGCATTCCATTTTTATTTCATCAGTTCAATACACTTTTTTTGAAGCAGCAGTGTTGTCTTTATAGTCAGGATGGTGTTAAATATAATGGGCATCAAATGAATTTCCAGTTCGAGTATGCAGTAAAATATGTAGGATTCAAAAGAGACTATTGCAGTAATGATTTACGATTTATTGTAGTACATAGATAATGACCTTACAATTACATCAGACCCCACGGGCTAATATTTATAGCATTCTTATTTTATTTTACATATGTCATTTGCATACTGTCTGTCATGTGTTTTTTTTTTATGCTTGGATAAGATATCCTCCTAATTTGGCTGTTGTTTTTGCCCATGGCAACTGAAATTATATTTACACTACATTAGGCTTCAAAGCTAGCTAGCTGAGCTCTGTTCAAATGTTTCAGGAGAAATGAAACATCTCAAGTGAGAAAGAGATCTCTCCCTCTGCTAAGCTTTCATAACTCAGGTACAAAGTGACATAAAAAAGAAGAAATTCACGGACGCCTTTCAAAGTAGGGATCTACTGTAAAACTTCCTCAACATGTGCACCCTATGGTAAAGTAATCAGTGCCTTAAAAAGAATAAAAATTTAGTGTAACTAAATAATTTTGTATGTATTGAAACATGATATAGAGTATGACTGTATGGCTTTTTTCTAGTGTTCTGGTGTTCACCAATGAGAAGTAGTTCTTTATTCCACTGTGGCCCTCCATCATGGAGTTGTTGACTCCACTCCAGCTTCCTTGGTTGGAGCAGAGCTGTCTTTTTTTTTTCTTTTTTTATCCTGTGTGTCTCACACCTGTCTGATCTTATTAGATCACAACACGTCTGCTGAGCTAATCAACACTGTAGCCCAGCAGATGGTGAGCTGATGACCGTTCATAATGGAGAAAATGAACATTAAATCACCTGATAATAGAAATTAGATTGGATTTTACCTCTATCAAGGGAGCCTACAGCCTGAGTCTGTGTTGAGTCTTTCTGGACATATAGAACACTCCTACTAAAAAGAAATTTATGGAGACCAGTACCCTGCAGTCCTCAGTTTAAATGAAGACCACATCCCCACATGATGTGAACTTTGTGACACTGTGAAGTCAG
>LKNJ01002420.1:31656-62464 GCA_002120245.1 Maccullochella peelii | reverse complement strand
GGCCTCCCTCATCTTTTTAAGTGGGAGAACTTGCACAATTGGTGGCTGACTAAATACTTTTTTGCCCCACTGTAATAGCCTTGTAGTCCAAACTGTTGTCACCTCCACTTACCTCTGGGGTCATGTGATCCTTATAGTGCGGGTACATATCTAGAGGATGCTGTTTGAGTCTTTCCTCCACAGCAGTCACATATTCTCTGCGAATCTGCTTTTGGATCATCTGCTTTGAGAAGCAAGCGTGCTCTTTAGAGATGCACTTTCGAGGCCTTTGACTGTGGTTTGAGTTGTGGTTTGGAGTGCCATGGAAAATGACCGGTGAGACGCCTCTCTGGGCCCCGGATAAGACTGATGAGCAGTCACTGAAGTCATCGAGGCTCATGTTTACAAAACGCCAACAACTGTTGACCGGGGAAATCTTGCTTGTTGGGGCTTTAAGATACTTGGTCTGCAACCTCTCCTTGTACCTGAGGATTAACAAAAAAATAAGAACTTTACAAATCTTATGAAGCAGTTTCAGATATTTTAAATATGAGCTGTGAAACTATGGATGAAATACAATTCAACGATAATGATAAACAAGGATACTTTACAAGTAAACTGCAGTGCCCTCACCTCAGGGATACTATACACACAAAATAGCAGGTCACTGTATTGTTGCTTCTGAGCACCACAGTTATAGTCTCTGTAGGAATAATGTGTTTCCATCAGTCGCACGCTGTTAAAAAGACCGTGTTCCACAATAGACAATATGTATCGATTAGCCTATTAAAATTTGACATAAGATATAAATCTAATGTAAAATCCACAAAGAGCATCTAAATCTCTGTTTATTGACTGCAAAACCTTACTGTATGTGTATAAACTGACAAATGAAAAGATTTTATTAAAGGACAAAACACCTCAGAAGATTTTGAAGGAGAACTGGAAGTAGGAGAACTGGCTTCTATTTCACTTCAAATTTCAGCATAAGCAGATTTTCTCTGTGCTTGATCATTTTTTCATATTTGAGCAGGAAGAGGATCTCTGTTTAAACCACATGCGCGCTGCTCTCTGAGTTGTCTTTTTATATCCTACTTTATGTTTTTTGCCAGTTGCAAAACATAAAGGAGGATTACAGTAAGTAAGTAAGTAAGTACAGTTTGCCTGTGCTTTGTGAAGAGCAGTCACTGTGTCATATCTCTGACGAAAAGGACAAGATAAGATTTGTTTTCTCTATCGAGGGCCTGATGATGTGTGTCATCAAAGATATGTCTCTTTCTGTTGTTTCAAATATTGATGTATCTTGTTTCATAATTGGGTTTATTCTGTTGGGATCCCATAGACGTGTAGCTCTGTGCATGATGTCCTCTCTCTGTTTGGACTTAATGACCCGATAAAAACACTTTCCTACTTGTATACTCTTATCCATCTTTCTAAATGTGTACAGTTTTTGTAAGAGAAGCCTATTGTAGTTCATCGATTTTGCAGCATCACAGTGCAGTCTGAACTCAGGTCAAGTGTCACTGTTTCTTCCTGAGAGAAACTAAAGTAGTCTCCTGTACTTCCCTGTACCGTTTACACCAAGGTATCTATCCCTTTCTAATTTTTGTATTAGGGCATTGTGGGCAATGTTACAAATTAATGAGCAGGTCTGTTTAATAACCAGATTGGATTTTTAAATTATTTTTTTGCATGAATGTGATAAAGTAGCTTGATTTGTCAGGCAAAAACAGACAATCCTATCTGGTTATTTTATCCATAAAGTTTCTCAATTGGTTTTAACAGAAATTTAGTACAACACTACACGAGAGATAATGATATCGTGATATACAGTTACATATACCCGATGGATTCAATTTTGTTGATAATGCTTCTGGCTTGACAGCACTTAATTCTGGCTCACCTTTCTTATTAGCATCAAATATTTCTTTTGTCCTGTAGTATGTTTGAGGTGTTCAAAATACTAAGTGTATTTTTGTTACTCTTGTCTCTTCTTTGACTCTGCCTCTCTGTTCAGCAGCAGGCTGACAAAGGGTGCTATATCAGAGCCTTCAGGGTTCATTTCAAAAGTATTTTAAACCAAAGTAGGTGTGGGGGGTCCAGTTGCATCCCCCCTGCTCAACAGAGAAATACATCATACTGTAGGTCTAAATGAAGGAGCTCAGTGATCATTTTAAATAGCACTCTGTACATGTTTGTCTTTTCTATTCCTGCCTCTCGCTTTTCAACTTCCACTGAATTCTAAGTATTCATCACCTCCCGTCATTCCTCTCTATTTATCTGTCCTCAGACTGGTTCATTTCAGCTGAGCAAACAGACAGAGTAGCTCTAAAGGTTGTAAGTAATAATACATAACATTTTCATATATAAATACTGTATATCCTCAAGTGAAAAACATAGAGGTACTTAAGTGTCAAGTGCACAACTACTCGAGTACTGTACTACAGTATAATTTTGCATTACTTGTATTCTCCTTGAATGTTTGCTTTTTATTTTACTCTATACTTCTACTCCACTTCATTTCAGAGGGAAACTGTATTTTTTACTCCACTAAATTAATCTGTCAGCTGTAGTTGGTGACTTTGCAGATTAAGATTTTACATACAAAACATATACAGTATAATCATATATTCATCATACATAATAGTATGATGCAATGTTATAGATGAAACTACCCAAAAGTGCACAAAGTAGTTAAGATTTGCTAAAATGTATGCTTGCATTACAATACAACCAGTGGTGGAAAAAAGAATCATATATTTTACTTAAGTAAAAGTAGCACAACCACTCCAGTAAAAGTTCATACTTTAGTAAAAGTACAAAAGTATTAGCAGCAAAATGTACTTAAAGTATCAAAAGTAAAAGAACTAATTGGGCAGAATGGTCCCCTGATTGTTAGGCCTATATTATTGGAATATTAACTGATTCATTAACACATAAGCAGCGTTTTAATATCACAGCTGGTTGAGGTGGAGCTACTTTTAACTACTTTATACAGAGTTCGTTAGTTTAATCTATATTAAAGCATCATATTTGATAAGTTTATCATATGTTTTATATGTTAAATCTTTATCTGTAAAGTAACTATAGCTGTCAGATAAATATTTCCCTCTGATATGTTGTGGAGTAGAAAGCATAAAATTCAAATGCTCAAGTACAGTACAAGTACCTTGAAATTGTACAGAACATGAGTTCCACTAATAATAAAACTATTGATACTTTAAGTACATTATGTTGATAATACTTTTACTTTAGCAACATTTTGAATGCAGGACTTTTACTTGTAATGGAGTATTTTAATCTCTTTAGCCAAAATGAAGACGACTGTTGGTGTGTCACCTAGCTAACAATGAGCTCCCAAAAAAAGACATTAAATGTTGCTTACCAGGCGAAAATGGGCCGCGTGTTTTTAGTCTCCATCCTTATGTATTAGTATTAGTAATTTAATCAGGTTTAGATCAAATCTATAGGAAACAAACTGTTCTTTTTTCCTGATCTCGCTCGTGACCTGAACCAAACCAACCATTTAGTTTGTTACTTGGTAACTATGGCAACAGCGGAGGAACCTGTGAGGACGTTAAAATTGATGAGAAACGAGAGGACGTTAAACGCACGTTTTACATTTAATTAAAAGCATTAAACGCTATCTTTACAGTCGGCTAACATTGGCGAAACAGTAACACATCTTGTTACAGGAATATACATTAACCCAAAATAGACGCTTCAGTTGAAATCAATGTAATTTTTCCGATATGCTACGTATGAGTGGACTTTAAATGGAGTATAGATAGCCACGTTGCACAGTCGACAAAGTGTATGAGTGGTCATATTTGGTTACCTGTACATTTATAGAGTGTTTAACTATGTGGCAGCTGTTGTGGTGTTTGAGTGACAGAACTCACCCGTAATTGGTAACGTTATAGTAACAGGCATTGTAGTTTTAGGTAAGCCTAGCTGTTTATCTCATCTTACAGATGAGTGCACAAGCCAGGAGCCATAAAAATGAGTCAAAATTCCTCAGTGTGGACCCTCCTGTGCGAGTATTCGAGCACTAGGGGGCTCCCCTTGTTAAAAAATGAGCCATCCTGAACCAGACTCCATGCAACCATCATCTGTAATCACTGTTATTATTCTACTACTCAGCGTGGAAGATGTATTTTAGTCCTTTACTTGAGTAAAAGTGGCAATAGCATAATATAGGCCTTCTCCACAGGTAAAACATTCAACATTCAACATTAATTTTACTTAAGTACTATCAGCAAAAGTAAAAGTACTCGTGCTATATATATACATATATATACACAATTTGTTGTTAGGTACAGTACTCAAGTAAATGTAAGTAGTTATATTCCACCACTGCATAATGTACTATTAATTAACTATGCTAAACTATCTGCTTCTGCTTTTGCAATTATTTTTCTTACTGTACTTAGTTTACCAGAACTGATCTTTACTTTTCACATAGCAGGTAGTTTCCTAGGTTTACTGTTATTGTGTAAAACTACTAAGATTGTAGAGAAATTCATGACAACTTCTCTTGCATAGAAAGTGATTGTTGTTTACTGGCTTTAATCACATGTCATTCCCGTCAGGGCTGATGAATTAGCTAATTAGCCTGAGTTCAGGTCCCCGGACTCTCCTGCCGTTCACACACCAGGGAAAACACTGCTGGGACAGAGAGACTACTGTTTCCCCTCTTTCAACACTGATGATCCCTAACTTAGTAAACAGTCTACGAGTTTCAATGCAGTCAGTGAACTGTCTAATGCGCTGTTTCAGTTTGCTTGCCAGCGACACAGCCAGCTTGAATGCAGCTGTAAAACAGCGACATTTGAAGACACATTTGTGATTTGAAACCATCACAGGCAGCTTCAATTCTTTGTTTTCTCAGTATTAAATGTTGTATAATTAGCTTACAAGATCCTGTTATTGATGGAGTAGTTAAGGCAGTAGCACCTGTTGAGTTCTCACTAAATTAAAGACAGTGTTGAAAGCAAGTACATCTCCTAATAACTTAAAATAAGACCTATGTTTTTATGATTTTATATATCTGACTTTCATGGTTCATCTTTTGTAGTTGGTCACTAAGCAACCATTAAAATCCAGTAAGTATAAAGCTTTTTTTTTTTAAAACTTCTCCGATATTTTGATGCCAGCAACTACAGCTTCAAGTAAGATCTGTGTCGGAGCTTGTGTAGACTGAATTGATTTGTTTATCACGCCAGTTGTCCTGAGCCTCTTCCCCTTGTCTCTAGATTCCTCGTGCTGTCACTGGACTGCTCTGATGCGCTGATATGATGCAGCAGCAGCAACACAGATCTATGAATGGACAATGTAGTCATGACCATGTTACGTCAGTATGGCACCATTTCTGATTTCTCTGAGGAACTTACGGCTTTGGATTGAAGATGGAAGTATTCTCATGTGACTCTGCGACTGCCAACAAAGTGTTGTAACAGTAACAGCTTTCTCTCACATACCAAAGTCAGGCTGGGTGACAGTGACCTGCAAAGGCCAAGTGTCGGGTCAGGCATTTTCCGTCTCCTTTCTGGTCTGCTGATGACCTGAATTTTCTGTTTCTGTTTTTAAAACTTCAACATGTGTCAAAACCATAGACAGTCTATGGTCAGAACTAGCACCCATATTGAGATATACTGTGTTTGTTGACATTTGAACCTTTCAGTTTGTGTGTGTCCTCACTGTGAAACTGCCTGCTTGGGCCTGCTTTTGCAATTTAAGTACTTAAAATATCTTTTTTTTTTCAAGGAGAAGACCAGCAAACAATATTTTCTAACTACACTTGTCATGGGAAAACATATAGGTCTAATCAGGTTATTTTCATGTTTCTACCTCACATTAAAAGCGCTACCTGGCCTCCTGAGGAATTAGAAAAATCTGCCATCCTTGGGCCAATGAACGTGATTTATTCCTGCTTGGATAAAATCAAACACATGCAAGGCTTAGCTCCTGAAAAGTTTACATTTTTAGATGCAATTTATTCGCAATTTTTATGTGACAGCAGTGCATGCTCAGTTGATAGACACAGTTTTATTTTTTCCCATGGTCTGATTTTCATCTATTTGATTGCAGTAAGGAAACACCTGAAACACTGTACTCAAAGTTTTACATACCATAGCTTTCTTTCCTCTTCAGAAGGATTTCCTTCTCATGCATCCTGACGTATAAATATTGAAATATGACTCCTGTTTAACGGGTCATTGTCTACAAACAGCTCTCTAAATGGTTGCACGAAGATGGCCTGACTCGGGAAAGCTCAGCCGTTTGGAAAAAAAGATCTGAGAGTAAATATTAGGATGTGGACAACCGTATCTATTGTATGATTCACACATGCAAACTTCAATGCATTGTGTTTGCTGATATGCCTAATGTGCTCAGTGCAGAAGTGAATTTATACAATTTGAATCCAAAAGGATACTGATTGTAATAATTTAGATGAATCATTTTAGTACTATATTTGCATTTATCTCATCCAGAACAGTAAAAGGAAGCCTTTTTGATTATTTGTTTGATGACGTGTGTTCTTTTATTTGTTTATTTTATTCCACACATGCACAATTAAATGAAGAAAACAAAGCAACAGGACAACATTAATTTTCCTCCAGAGACTTTCTACTTCTCATCAGCAAGATAAG
This sequence comes from Maccullochella peelii, assembly GCA_002120245.1. Classification (NCBI taxonomy): domain Eukaryota; kingdom Metazoa; phylum Chordata; class Actinopteri; order Centrarchiformes; family Percichthyidae; genus Maccullochella; species Maccullochella peelii. The sequence continues at coordinate 55,832 of LKNJ01002420.1, read as the reverse complement.
TACAATTGGGGGAAACTGGTGTGATACACAGGAAATGTTTTTGTTTATGGCAAAATCAGAGGGTTTGGCATCATGCTGGCTTTTCAGTGAAAAGGAGTTTAGTGCCATTTATAACTGTCTTTTACAGCCTTAAGGATGTGGAGAAGCTGTAGAAAACAATACACCAGAGAGGATGTGCAGAACTCCCTAACATACTTTCTGTACAGGATGAAATACAGGTGTGGCACGACAGGTTTCCTCTCTTTTTCAGTGTCCTATGGTCAAGGTCCTGTCAACTTTTGGTCAAGTGAGATATTTGCCTGACCCTTATTCACAGTTAAAGACACAAAAAACGCCCTTTTTTTTAACCTTGAATTTGACACAGACATGTAATTTAGGGCATAAACATTCAGGATTTTGACCCCACTTGGCCTTGTTTTTGTGACTCCTACCTCTGGCTATATATAAGTCAACTCCTTATTTTTAACAGGGCTGTGTCCCAATGTGACTTAAAATTAAGGTAAAATAAGTACATATAAGTAAACATTAAAAAATAAGTAAATATATTAATATACTACAAATAATTTTCATTACTGATTGTTTTTTGGATTGAAAAATGTTGTTTCATTTGTTAATAAAAACTGTCCATCACAATTTCCCAGAGCCCAAGATGACATCTTTAAATAGCTTAAATTGTCCCACCAGCAGTCTAAAAGATATTTAAGTTACAATTACATAAAACAGAAAAGCAGCATATTCTCACCTTTGAGAAGCTGAAACCAGAATGTTTGCCATTTATTCTTCTGTCAGTCAAATTACTGATTAATCGACTAATCATTTCAGCACTGTGTATTAATAAACTGCAGCCAGTTAATATCACACATTTCTTATTTAAGAAATAATTAAAGCTTTTTACCATCCCTAGTGCCTCCAAATAACTTTATTCATTATTTACTGTCATGGTTTACTGTGATTTAGCCTCACAAAGCCAGAGTACGTCTTGCAACCTCTGTTTTCACTGGCTTTGTCAGACTATGCCTAATGTGCAATGAATACATTGTTACATTACTCTCCTCTCAAGCCTGGGGACAGCAGGTCTGAGCAAGGTCACCGCAAAAACTTTTAATCACTACAAAGACTTTCCATGTTTTCAAAATGTGTTTTCATGGAGATTACACGACTACATTATTCTTCTGCCATTGTAATGTGGTGTGACAGTGGCTCCTCCTTGAATTCTTAAATTAATTGTTGCTACTTGCAGAACAATGAGTCACTCTCTCTTGTTACAAAACACATTTAGTTGAATGATGGGAAATGAACAACACCCAGGTGGACAAAGAAAGTATGGTCAGTCCATCACTTAAGCGCTTTTGAGGAAAAAAAACTAGAATGTCATACCATGAGAAAGCATATACAATACATGCAATGACAAAGAAACACCTTGATTGTTCTTTGGTGTATGTAAGTTTAAGTTTCAGTATAGCAGTGGTGGAAGAAGTACTTAGAGCATGTGCTTAAGTAAAAGTACCAATACCATCCATCCATCCATTATCTATACCGCTATCCTCAGAGGGTCGCGGGGGGGGGCTGGAGCCAATCCCAGCTGACATTGGGCGAGAGGCGGGGTAATCTTTAACAATATATTGTTTATAAGATTATGATATGCTTTAATGTAAAATCTTGATCTGAAAAGTAACTAGCTGCCAGATAAATTAAGTGGAAATTGGTGAAGTAGAAGGACAGAAGATGGAAATACTCAAGTAAAGTACTTGAATACATGTATTTAGTTACCACTGCAGTATGGTTGAAGTATAGTACATTGGATCCAATCTCTCAGCTTTTCTTCTTTCCGCACATTTTGGATTTCTCATACTACCTAACATTTCTTTTGTCTGCTACAACACAGCAAAGTTCTTTCAGTCACTGTGATCCTCTCCAAGGAGAGCAAGGAATGGATTAACCCAGAAATAAATTCAGTGTAGTGTAGTCTTCCCATAGCACTTAATGGCTCAGTTTGCATTAAATCACCTCCAGTGAAAAGGTCTGCCACTCCTCACAAGTCTCAACTCCCACAACTATGCCTATATATCAGTCTCAGGCCTTACAAAGACTGTCCCAGCCTCGAAAGTACCGTGACTTAATGTTTGGTACCAGGCTCCACCGTGGTGCAGCCATGAGGGGTGGAGGACACCGCTTACCATGTCAAGCAGTATTTACAGAAAGAGTTAATGTTGTTTTTGTTGCGTAGATATAAGGAGAGAGCTGCAAATAGGGAGGACAGATGATGGAATGTGACTGGTGGTTGGTTTTCTCTTTTTTTTTTCATCTTACAGACAATAGATTGTTGCTGTGAAGTAACAATACTGCTCCCCCAAAACTATGTTTCAGAACAGATGCCTTGATTTGTGTGTTATTACCACACAGTTTTGAGATTGCCTGGTTTAAATACAGGGTTGGAAGGCTTTTCTATAACAAAGTTGATAGAATTTTCCCCTCAAACCATAAAAAATGTAAGTTAAAACTGCAACATGTAAAGCTGATACAGATCATCATGTTGTAAGGTAAACTGCAGTTTAAGAATTCACATATCACTTTCATTATGCAATACCTTTATATTCAAAATGTCTCATTTTAAGAACTAGGAGCAACAGCTTTGTTTTGAGTAGTGAAAATGAATTCAGTTTTATTTCACAAAAAAAAAAAAACCTCTAGGTCCTTTTTTTGTCAGTTTCAATCACATCCAAACTCCATCTGCGGTGGCAAGATGTGATTAAAAACACAGAAAAGGTGAGTAAGTGGACCTTGAGTGAAGATTTTCCTGTCAAACTACTGTTTTCAAAGTCAAAATTAATAAGTTTGAGAATGATATAATTTTAGAGTTTTAAATCCAATGGCTGTAGAAGTTTTTCAGCCCACAGGGGAGGATGATGTTTTGCTTAAACTTAAATTTGCCTTTTTGCCATGCTAGCAGCGTGGCTCTATAGGGACAGCAATGTTGGTCGGTTAGTTGGTCCACCACTTTGGTCCAGACTGAAATATCTCAACAACTATTGGATGGATTGCTATAAAATGTTGTACAGGCATTCATGGTGCCCGGAGAATTAATCCTGCTGACTTTGGTGATTCACTGACTTTTTCTCTACTGCCACCATGAAGTTGACATTTGTGGTTTTGAGTGCAATATCTTGACAACTGTTGCCACTATTAAATTAAATTTGGCAATGACTTTCCATCTAGCTTCATCATTGGGTCCTATTTTTGTATTTTTCCAATATGATTCATGACTAAATACCTCTAAAATGAATGGCATTCCCATTAGCCTCAGCTGTGTTTAGCAAATTAGCAAATGCTAGCGTGCTAACACGCTAAACTAAGATGGTGAATATGGCAACCATTAGACCTGCTAAACATCAGCATCCTAGCATTGTCATTGTGAGCATGTTAGCATGGTGATGTTAGCATTTAGCTCCATTTAGTCCTGCTGTGCCAAAGTACAGCCTCATGACTGTAGACTATTAGTATTAGTAATGGCCTCAATTCAAACACACCTGTTTATCTTTGTTGCCTTGTTGATACAAAAATGTTTAACCTCAGATAGCTTTGTGAGCCAGGGCGTTGGCAGTATTATTTGTATAGTACAACAAATTGTAATTTGATGAATATGTCAGTCTCAAACACATGAATCATTGTTTGCATACAGCGTGCCTTATTTGATATCTTATTTAGCAGGTAAAAGACTTTTACATTTGACCTCTGCAAAGTTCACAGTGAATCCACCCATCAAACCTCAAACAGGAATTACTGTTTAGTTGTGACCATGTCTTTCTGTTCACCAAGTGAAAATGAACAGCAGCTAGTGAGTTACTGACTCTTAATTTAACTCTTATTATAATCATTGGGTGTGTGAGGATGGTGACCTTAAATTGCTCCTAAACACAATGTCAAGTAAAGCCCACATGAGTTAGCACATTACCCATTATCACGGATGACTCCGAAAAGCTGACTGTGCAGAATGTATGAAACATTCAGAGAATACTTTCTTTTCCAAACTCATGAATGGACATTTGTGTCCAAAATATGTTCTTTCTGTTGAGCCACATTTGCACATGAGCTGTGTTCTCAAAGTGCAAACCAAAAGCTATTGGTGCACCTTTTTTTTTTGGCTAGGGACAAAATGTGTCGGAACACAATGAATGATTTGTGGGGACAACAGACACTAGTTCGAAGAACTTGTCCAAAATTATTTAGCCTCTGGATAAAAGTCTCCTTGTTGTGGTATGTATGAATGCTTGCATTATTCTCACCATGAACCCCTTTTATGATGCTGTACATAGAGATATTCACATAAAAACAATCTCTAGTCATCAAATAGCTTTGTGTAGGCCTTCAAAGTGTCTTCAGAGTCCAACAGTTCCAACAACAAAAAACACAGAAGAAAAAAAAATCTGTGTCGCTCTGCTGACCAAACATAAAAAGAGACCATTACAAAGGTTGAACTGTTTTACCCCTCTTCACCCTCCCACCCTTTCTTTTGGCAGAAACAATGTTGCTGCGTTACTTGACTGTTATCCTTCCCCCCCGATGATTTTCTTTAGCATTTTTTACTCCTCTTGTTTGAACAGATGCCGCCACCCCTCCTGCAGCCCCCATCCTCTGGGATTGCTATAAGGCTTAGTACAATGAGGTAACACTCAATTACATTAATGTTAAGAGTCCAGCCCAGCCAGTTCCTTCCAGTAAACGACATCAAACAACATGATGTATATCACTTCCTGAGAAAAAAATGTAGTCTTTTGTCCTGCTTTATTTATGAATGGATTATGAAAGAAGCGGCTGCATGACCGTGCTCACCTTTCAGTCCGTCCTTTACTGCCCATAAAGCATTTTACAGCAGGCTGTATCCTAACATGTTAGCCACCAACCAAACCCCATATAAACTTTAGTCAATGAGTTGGGCGAATCTGTAAATGACTGGTTGAGCTGGGGAGTGGACGCAGATTTAGCCAGCCTTCTCATCTGATTAGGTAACCTGGCATCTTGTCTGCAAGAATTCTGGGTAAAAGCTCTTGAGACAAGCAGCTGGTGTTGTCTGTAAATAAGGACGGTGGTGGTCACAATTTCCAGTGTCCTGTTTCAGCCTTACAACGGTTAGATGCTTTGAGTGCCACAGAATCCAAAAAGGCATAGACGAATCCCAGAAAAATGTTACCTTTAACCTTTTGTGACATTGAAACTTGATCATATTTCGACCAAACTCTGGTAACACATTCATGAGCTTGACGTTGTGAAGAACTGATGGCATTTAGAGGTGTGAAACGTCTTTAACTTCAGCATGCATTAGACTGCACCGGTCGACGTTCAAAAGTGGCTTCGACAGTGTCAAGCCCATTGGTGCCACACTAGATTTTGATGCTACCATATTTTCGTTTTCCCAAATCTGAATTGCGATTCATACTTTTGCCATTACCGTTGTGAACAAAGTATCACTGTACTACTGTTCCTACTGCTGCTAGGACCAAATCATAGTGAATAATGGACACAGAAGAATTAGCTTTGATCAAAAATCAATGTTCACTGGACCAGAGCTCTGAGAAATCTGTGCAACCAGCAGCCAAATGCTGCATAGCACGGATCTGTTTGCTCTGCTGAAACAAATGTATTTTTTTGAGTGTAGCTGCAAAGTTATTGTCATTGCTGTTTGTCCTTCTGCATGTCACATTAGGAATTCATGCCATCTGTCACCATTGAAATATTACAGATTATAACGCACGTTTGCAAATAAGGAACTGTTTTCATCATAGTAGAATGACACGTAATTCAAAACCTACTGCTCCTATTTGACATGATTTCTGCACATGGACGGATTATTAGACATTGGGCCCCTGGGCACAGACATGTAAAAGGCCCCCCATCTCTCCTACATAACACCAAGGTGGCTGCGTCTTTTGTAGTCGTTTTGCATCTCTTTCGGTGACATTTTGCAGGTGAAACCAATAAAGAAAGCCTAAGATACAGGTTCTATTTTCTGTTTAGAGATAGTAAATTGCTTTGCTAATTCTGCTGTAGTGTAAAACCCCTGGTATCAAATCCTAGATGTTTCTCTGCAGCAGTAAATAAGCCACAATCAAAATTAAAGTTCGGAAATAAATAACCTTAGTCGTTATTCATCGATAGTTTAACACTCAAAAACTCAGCTAATCTGTCTCATCAGGACTGTGCGGGTGTGGTTTGATCAGATTTGATTGACAGTTGCCTGGCAAAATAAGCAAACATCCCCACAACTCATCACATTTTGTTTCAAATGTTGCTAAATGCTAAGTGGTGCACAGAAAATGGCATCACCTTTTGCCAACCGAGCCTCGCCCTCTTCAAACCTGTGAGAAGAGCACAGACAAAATACAGAAAATCTGTCTTGTGAAGTAACCAGAAGTGTTGTAGCTTTGACAGAAAATGTTGTGTTCGTAGGGCACTATTGCTCAGTCAGAAGCTGACTGAGAAAACTGGTTTTCAGGGCCTTTAATGAAATGTTACTGTAACGTCAGTGTGTTGTCCAGCTGTAACATGAAGGAAAAAAAACCCAAATCAAATATTGGATTGGATTTGGTTGGCAGATACTCACTGCTGAGGTTCAGAAGCAAATAAACACAATCAGGCATCTGTCTTTTAAGATAAGATGAGATAAGATAACACAGAACTTTATTCATCCCGAAGGAAATTGTTGTGCAGCAGTTGCAGTACAAAGTAGGGAAGAGATAAAGAGTGCAAATGTAAAATATCAATAAATATATAATATCCAAAATCCACAAAATTCAAACATATAAAGAAGGTTAACAGTAGGGATAATAAGTTACTCATAACTCAAGTTGCTTTTAACTGAGCTCTGTCACACTCCAACAACAAATGTCAACAGTCACTTCATACAATCCATCCAAGTTAAGGCAACATCCTGTTTAGAGAAATGCACAAGTTTAGCATGCAAGCATAAGTGTAAATCCACTAAAATGCAGCTTTTATGGCTGAAAATGTGCATTTTTGTGTCAAATCTGCTCTACAAGGGTAAATGAAAGCGTAGGTCTGTTAAGTCCAACACCTTGTTTCAAGGTTAAATTCAGTTTTGTCAACAACACTGTTGACAGTTAAACTATCTTGCTGCTCTGCAGTGACATTTTCCCTTTATGGAGAGGACTTAAGACGCTCTTGTGTACATATAATTTATTTTATTATTTTATTTATATTTATTTTGTCAATGTTTAGTGGTCGTTTGCCTCATGATGACCATAATGCAGGCCATTAATCATCCACTTTTTTCTGTAGTTCCACTACAACATCATCTGTGGGGTAAGCGGGTTCCGCAGCGGCCACTGAGCATCCACTTTCTGCCCACGGTGAGCATCGCGCAGTCGGTTCCCCCTTTATAAGAGCCCCGCCCCGAAATCAGTCGATCAAATTCAACATCGCACTCACCAGGGTCTGACCAATCGGTATGCAGAGGGAGTGGTCTGGAGACGGTGGTCCGGGAGGGCAATAGCCAATGAGCGTTCGAGTTGGTCAGACAAAGGGCTCGCGTCAACGATAGTTGGTTGCTTAAATGAGACATTATTCATGTCCACGCTGCGCTTATTTAAGGAGACGCGATGAGGCGACTTAGCGGAATCCTTATAAAAGGTAACGGTTCTCCGCCGGCTTCACATTTTTCTGTGTGTGTGTGTGTGTGTGTGTGTGTGTGTGTGTGTGTGTAGCCTAGTGAACGCAGCAGATGATGGGATGTCATAGTTTCAACGTGAAAGTGAAATGTTAAACATTTTCCCGTCAACATGTCATGTGCATGAACATACTCCCGGTAAGCTCATTTAAAAAAGTCGCCAGGTGAAATGCTACCACCGGCGCGCCCATGTCTATGAGCACGCGGCTGCTATGTATATATATATATATGATATATATATACATATATGATCACACCAGTAAAGCATTAGTGTGAAAACTCAAAATGAAGCGTTTTTAAGTTAATTAACTACAAAAAAGCCAAACAAATAGTGCGTAAAGGCGCACAAAAGAAGGAGGAATAAATGTAAAATATAATTCTGTTTCAGATTTATGGTTTATGGTTGTTTGAAAGCGTGACATCAGCCATGTAAGCAAAGTACCATCACTGCTTTTTTTTCTTTTGGTTTTACACACACCCACCGCCCATGTAGCCTCCTCAAAACGACGCTTTTCGCCTGACCGAGTACATTTATGCGTAGAGGAAGGGGAGGTGGACAGTTCTTCTTCTTCCACGTCCCGATGTGCTGAGAGCTGCTGTTTCATTTCACCACCGCGCCTCCGAGCAGCTCAGTACTCTTTATGTTTAGGCGTGATCTCGGATTTTGATGTAAAGTGCCAACGTTTTTGATACTCAAATTTTTTTTTCCCCAAGCCTCGCCGGGGAGATCACTCCAGGGCGGTGAAGAGAGAAGTTTAAACGCCAGCTGCTGCTGCTCAGGAGACGGCGGATCTGAGGTTGTACGATCCTACACATCGCCTTCGCTATCTGTTAGTTTTTTGGGGAGGTTATCATCGACTTCACTGAAGTTTTACTGGCCCCCGAAAGGACAGCACACCCGCCCGGCATCATGACTCGGAGATCCTGTGCCATTTACGCCACCGGGATCGTGTGCGCTCACCTCCTGATAGTGGGGATCGCCCTGGTCGTGGCTCAAGTCTTCCAAACAATGATACACAGCCGGCTAAAAAAGGTGAGTTGTGTCCTCTTAACGTCAAATGGTCCAGGTGTTTTCCCCTCCTTTCACACTTCTTCCATCTGTCACACTTGAGGGGTTTTAAATGTTTCATCTGCAGTGGCCAATCATAGGCTTTCAGCATCTCACTGGTGGTAGTAGGCTACATGCAGGGTCACAATACCATCCAGGCTGTGTGTGTGTGTGTGTGTGTAAATTGTCTTAATTTTAGCAGTTTACTGTATTAGTAATTCATGTTTTGCTGCATTCTGCACGTCCAGCTCAATGTGATGAATCCAAAGCCTTTTCAGTTAATGAATCCACATGATCCGAGGTTGTGTAGCGCGTAAGTCATGGTTGTGCAGCAGTAGCTTCGGGGTTTTATTCAAGCTTGCATTAAGGCAGATGATTTATCAGCATGTATATTTTAATATTACACAATGACCTAATAAACGCCTTCGCTGTAGGTAGAAATCCCCTGCAACTCCCAGGAAGGGGAATAATGAGTGTGTGACTCTCAGAGGTGAGTTCATCATGACCGTACCCCATTTTCTATAATATTTTTGATATATTTCCTTTGATTTTATGGATCTGTAGCATTTTATATGATTTGACCAGTCATCACATGATTCAGTTGGCTTTTTACTGAATGGAAGTGACTGTGGAAAAATGGGGGGAAAGGTATTATATGTTCTTTCTCCTGGCTGATACTGTAGCATTTTGATAATCTGCCCAGCACTGTGCGTATGACCCGGTGACACATTTCTGCTGATACAGGCTTGATATACTGACTTCTTGAGGTTGTCTATTCTGAGGAGGGTTACCGGTACTAGTAGTAGTAGTAGTAGTAGTAGTAGTAGTAGTAGTAGTATGGTGGGTAGGGGGGAGGTGTGCAGGTCTTAAGGAATGGGGGAAGGGAGCCTGGGTGAGTGGACAGGCGAGTCAGGAGGTCCCTGACTTCAGGAGGATGAGTGGCAGCCATCAACCTCTCTGAAAATCAAGCATCCAACTTGTACAACCAGACAAATGTGTATTAATTTGATTGACACATCCTTATATGTCTTTAAAATGCAGATAAATGGTGATTTTTAAAAGGTATTTCAAGAGCTAAATGATTTAGAATATGAGGTGTAGGTCCTGCAAATGCATTTGTATGCAGTCTATATGTACCCCAACCCTGCTGAATTTTATAAAATTGCAATACTATTTTGAGTCTTCACTGATCCATAAATCAATGTGACCTCTTTCCCTGTCTTAAGATAAATTCTGTGTATGTCAGGCAACCAACAAGCAGCCTGACACAGTCAGGCTAAACATTTACTCTTGACCTGAGTTGGATTGAAACTTTTGTGACCCTCCAGTTATAAAATGTGGTTTGACATGGGGACTTGTACAATGACATGGGTCAAATGGAATTATGCATTTCTGCTTGTTACTGTATTTTAGTAGTCATGTAGTGGTGGGGGGTGTTGGCAGCTGACGCCCTATCCCACCCGGCAGACTCACCGCTGCTCTCATCCCTTTTAAATACCTCACATTACTGACATGAATCGCTGTGTTGGGTCATCTGTGCAACTCATAATCTGTTCCTTTTAAATGTCTACTTCATCACACACCCCCTACTTAAGAAGAAGAAAAAGTCAGAAACAGCTCTGCAGAAAAGCTCAACACACTATTTGTCCAAGTAGGGGACTCGCAAACAGCTTCCTCACTGACATGCCCCCCCCCATCCCCACCCGTGTTAAATTTAGGTCTGGGTCTCATTTGCCTCTTATTTTGAATGACGGCAGCATCCCAGGGGACCCAAATTAAAAGACTTAGTGAAAGCTCATCAACAGGGGACCAAATTCTGATGTGGCTGGCGATGACATGAAATGACAGCATAGCTAATCCTCTTTTGCCTCAGTCTTCCCATTGAATTAGGTGGGCCTGGACATGCAGAACTGACTCCAAAAATCGACCTAATCTGTAGTTCAAATGTGGCTCTTCATGATAATGATATAGCCTAGTTGTTTGGGACAAGTAGAAGCTACCTCCAGGACACAGACTCTGTATGTCTGGTGAGCTGGGTGTTGAATGTGGAGGGAGGCAGTGTATAAGCCATGTGAGGAATCTGACAGACTTCTTGGCCTCAAGGGCTTGATTTTTGCCTGGCAGCAATCTCGTAGTGCTTTGCTGTTGTACCAGCCTGAGCCGTTCTGCTCAGACAAGAAAACTGAAAAAGGAACAACAGCCACGACTCGTGCCACTCCTCTCAGCCCTGTTTGGGGACAGGACACTTTTCATGGTAGTATGACTGATTTGAGCTTTTAAAGCGTTCAAGAACAAGGTCATGCTGGTAAAACACAGTATGTTTTAGCTCAAAATGTGTCATTGACGCACAGCTCAAATGCAGGATCAAACAGGAGGCACACGGATTTTCTTGTGTTTAATTATTTACTTTTCCTTTTTAATTGTTTTCCAATGTGCTGATCATAGCTGGATCTTGTCATGCCACACCTAAGCTTGTATGATGTTGTTTGGCAAAGGCTCGGTTCACGTTGCCGTCAGTGTTTAGTTTTGAGTCCTTCTAAACCTCTCTGCTTTGTCCCTCACTTGTTTTTTGTTGTTTGTAACAGATCAAGGTTTTTTCTGGGTGATAAATAATGTTCATTTAACTGTGATGAAGGCTTTTCGAAAGACCTTTGATCAAGGTTGGCAAACACAGGGATTCGTGCAGTTCACAGTTACTCACTCACTGGTCTGTCAAATGCTGCAGGGGAAAGGCCAGACAGAAGCCTCTTTCAAAAGTGACAGTTTTCTCTTTTTTTATTTTGTAAAGGGAACAAAGTAGATCATTTCTGTCAGTCTGGCATAATGTTTTATACGTTACGTTTATATAAGTATATTATACTTTATAAGTCCAATAGTGCACTGACTGCTCATGGTGCTCATACGCTTCTATTGTATTACCTGGTTTCACTTCAGGTCTTAATTAATAGGCAGCATGATCGAGACTCAGGAGAATGCCACTTCTTAAATACCTCTAGTTCCCTTTGAGAGTGTCTTGTCTGAGTCTGAAAACTTTTTTTGGAAGTAGTTAAGCAGCTGTGACTTCAGCCTAACTTGATTATTCAGTCCTTTTACACAACTGTGATGGTTCCTGGGTTGATTCTGAGATTGGGCAACGCAACATCAGTCATAGTAAACCTCTCTAGAGATTATTTGATTGGAAGAAAATTAATTGCCATTAATTGACTTTTCTGATAATCATTGTATCTGTTCCAATGTGAGGATTTGCCGCTTTACATCATTATAGGCTAAATATCTTTATATTGGCAGATTCAGTAATAATGAAAGTTATCATCAGTTGCAGTCTTAAACTGCTCAAATCATTTTGTCCAAATGGTATGAGAGTAAAGGGTGTACTTCATAATCACATACCCAAAGCAGCCAAATGAGCCTTTTTTCCTTAGCCACAGTGTGTTTGAATCTTATGTTTCTCCTCGGTTAGCTGAACCATCTCACCTTTTTCGTGCAGACTATCAAGTGCAGACCCTCTGAGATCTAATATGGGTTTTTGTCAAGTAGCAAAGGGGAGAGGATGAAACAAAATCCAGCAAACAATTCTATAGAGCAAAACGGAAGTTGTAACTCAAACAGGAAATGTCAGCCACACCTTGAGCCATATTTTCTCAACGGCAAGTACCTGCAGAAGACAATGTATAGCCTCTCTCAAGTGCACCTCGCTGTACTCAGGGGACAGAGGGCTTTCAGGAACTCAACATGAAAAAGACACGAGAGGAAGTGGATCATTTCTCCTTTACCAAGTTTAAAAATACTTCCCCCAAGAATGGAAAATGCCTGCTTATTTTTCTTGGTCACAAACACCTTCAGTCATCCTAATGGCTGTTTTCTTATACAGTTGAATGGTCTAGTTAAAGGTTACATGTTCAGACATGTGACAGCCAGTAGCCTTACGGTTACTTACTACTGATTTCAATTTTCAGGCTTGTTTTTTTCCACATGATTACAGTTAAAATGTGAGAAACCACAGCCATCTTCTACTTTTCGTGGTTACTTTTACTTGCATAGTCTAGATGCAAAAGCTCACCTGACACATCCTGCATGTAGTTTGAAGGCTAATGCTGCAGAGATGCCGTGTCGTATTATTGCAACATGTTGCTGGATTGTGTGGGCTGACTAGTAGCCCACAGTCAGATTCTTGCCTAGGCTTGCTGAGGCCAGAGACTGGGTTCTGTAGATTTTCTGCCTGTCCTGATGCTTTTTTTCCAGCTATGAAGGACTTTTCTATGCTGCCCTCTGGGTTTCGGGGTCTTGGCCCGGCAACAGCCCCATGCAGATAAGTGCCATGTGTGCTCTCAGATGGCACTCATGCAGAACAGGGAAGAGCTTTTAAAAGTGCTCAAGTGTGAGTAAAACATTGCTCCACCCAAAGTGTGAAATTTCAGAAACCCGAGTGCTTTTTGCCATAGCTTTCCAACCTCATTAAGAATCTCAACACAGAGTGCCGTAGCAGGTGTCGCTCTGTTTTTTTTTCTTCTCTCAATCTGAATTTGTATTTTCCTCTTTTGTTGGTAGGAAATTACTTTGACAGAGAAGAGCCAAGTGTTTGAGGCATGGAAGAATCCACCCCCACCTGTGTATATGGAGTATTACTTCTTCAATGTGACCAATCCAGAGGTGTTCTTGGCAGGCGGGAAGGCAGCTGTTAAACAGATCGGACCCTATACTTACAGGTAGGTTTGATATGAAGACCCAAACAGTGTGTGCTGCAGCTTTAAATGTGTGTAATATAAAGTGACTGTTTTAAGGGAAGCCATCTTGCATCTGGCTCATCTGGGATCATTTTGTTTGTGCTTTGTGAAATCAAAACAAAAGACATCTGGACTGACTGACCAATGTCCTCTCCACACCAGGGAATATAGACCGCGGGAAAATGTAACTTTCCTGGAGAACGGCACCAAGATTTACGCCCTAAACCCCAAAACCTTTGTGTTTGTGCCCGAGAAGTCAGCCGGTGACCCAGAGGTTGACATCATCAGGACTGTCAACATCCCGTTTGTGGTAAGACATGGTGTCTGTACAGGATAATGTGTGTTATTATAATCTGTAGCAGCCAGTTAAAGTCCCTTAGACTCGAGTTTAAGTCATGATTGGCATGTGTGTTTTCATTTTGTCACACACTATTATTCCCCTAACACACTCCAAGCCATTGTCCTCTTAGTTTTGTTGTGATCTTTTGATATCTTGTACCTACAAACTTCACTCATATCAGGCCAAGGGAACTTAAATGAGACAAAGAAGACAAAGTATTGGAATCAATCAAACGTTTTTTTTTTAACTCTCATTGTCTTGCGTCCTCAGGCGGTGATGAACGAGCTGAACTCCTATTCCTTCATCCTACGAACTTTGGTTTCCATGTACATGAATAGCCTGGGCATCGAGGTGTTCATGACCCGCACTGTCCACGAGGTCCTGTGGGGCTTCAAAGACCCTCTTCTCTCAAAAGTCCATGCCATGAAGCCCGACGTGGATGAATACTTTGGGCTGATGTGGAAGGTGAGCTTGGTGGCGTTCCTGAATCTATTTTAAGAGGCAAGCTTGGTGTTATTTCAGTGCAAAAACCTTAAGACAGCTCATGCGAGTTGGTTGTTCGGGGTTACAAAAACAACAGACAAAGCGTCTGTGGTAACGTCACTCAAGAGAAGTGAGATTGGCCACATGCTGATGGAAGATGCTTGTCCTTCCTGTTTATAGAGCAACGTCTGCAACTTTGCATAAGTGGTGACAACACCAGCCTCGTGATCCTAAGTGCAGCATTTTGGGTAACTTAATTGATCAGTCGATCAACAGAAAATGAAGTCAAAAATGTCAAATGTTCACTGCTTCCAGCTTCTCAAATGTGAGAGTTGGATGCTTTTCGGACAAATGAGCAATTTGAAGACAGAAAGTCGAAGTAGAAAATGGGCATTTTTCACTATTTTATGACATTTTATAGACAGAATGATTAATCAATTATTCTAGACAATAAGTTTGTTGCAGCCCTCTAAAATATCAGTGAGGGTTCTCTGAGGTCAAAACTGTTAATGTGAAAACCACCAAAATCTAAAGCCATCGTCTTGTTTTTCACAGAAAAATGGCACCCATGAAGGAGAGTTTGTGTTCCACACCGGCGAGGAGAACTACTTGGACTACGGCAAGATCGACACATGGAACGGCCTGAGGTAAAGACGGTATCAGGCAGTGCCAAGTGTCTTTCCTGGATCATGACATGATATTTCCATTTACCTCGTTATACAACCTGTGTTGGAAAGTCCAGAGGAGAAAGCCTTTGCTCCCTGGTTTTAGGTAGAACACGATTGCAAAATGAATGTTTGGATAACATTGTACTTTGAATCTAATCAGCATGTGTAGGTAGATTCCAGTAGTTGAAGAAGTATTCAGATCCTTTTCTTGAGCAAAAGTACTGCCAAAAGTACTCCATTACAAGTAAAAGTCCTGCATTCATCTTACTTAATTAAAAATACAGAGATATCATCAGCAAACTGTACTTAAAGAATCAAAAGAACTTTTTCTGCAGAAAAATGTGTCCGTTCGTGATATATATAATATATCTAATATATTAACTACTTTATGTTCAGTTATGTAGGGTCAAAAGAGAAATCTGAGGGGTTGTGAGGTGAATGTGGTGTGAAAGAAAAATAGAGTTCTGTTACACAACTTGTGGACTTTGGACTGAATCTTTGCTTTTTTGTGAAATATTGGATACATTTACCCCTTTCAGCATCAAACAGTTGAGTAAAGGAGAAATCCCTCTTTGGAGCTGCTGACTACAGCTGCAACGGTTAATCAGTTAATCAGTTAGTTGATAGACAGAAAATGAATCAGCAACTTTTTTTTGACAATTTAACAATTATTTTATTAATTTTTAAGCAAAAAATGCAGCTTCTCAAATATGAGGATTTGACGTTTTTCTTTGTCATACATGACAGTAAACTCTTTGCTTTGGGTGTTTGACTGTTTGGTCGGACAAAACAAGACATTTGAGGATGTCACCTCAGACTGTGGGGAAATTGTATGATGATGTTTCACCGTTTTATTGACAAATCAATTAATTGAGAAAGTAATCAGCAGATTACTCAACAATGAAAATAATCATTAGTTGCAGCTGTAGTGCTAACAACTCATAGATATCTGAAATGTGACAAGGGGTTCCAACTGGACACTGCTTTTCTGTAAAGGGTCACAAGCCAAAACGGTTGGAACCACTGGTTTAATCTTTAACATTGCAGTGTCTTTTATAAGCTGTTCGTGTGAGTTTTTATTTTAATCTGAAAAGGAACTAGTAACTATAGATGTCAAATAAATGTAGTGTGATTAAAAAGTACAATATTTCCTCTGACTTTTAGTTAGTGTTACTCTTAGTTACTTTTCACCAGCCAATGCTAATATCACCTGTTTTTTCTTAATGAATAGGGAGATGTCGTGGTGGTCTTCCAATCAGAGCAACATGATCAACGGTACGGACGGCGCAGTCTTCCACCCTCTGATAAACAGGAACGAGTTGCTCTACATCTTTGCTGCTGATCTCTGCAGGTATGCACATGCGCTTGTGTGGTTATAAATTTGTTTACAGTCAAAGCATCCAGGCAGGGCAGGGACCAGAACTTCCAGTAAGGGTTTAAATTAGGAAATTGCGGCTGAGTCATTCACAGTATGCTTACAAATCCACTGATAAAGACTGTAGATTGTGGTTATTACAGCTTCTGATAAGGCTGTTCATGAAATCAAAACACACATGGGGAAAGTCAAGAGCGTGACCTGGACGTACTTGGAAGGCTTTAAAGAATGATTTTACAGGAAGTGATTATTACACTTATTTACTTTTATTGTGCCAATTGCCTTGAAGATTAAAGAAGAAGATAGCAGCTATTTTCTCCTTCTTAAGCTCTTTATTTAGGCTAATTGACAGTTTCTTATCAATACTTAATAGTTCTTACTTTCCCTAAAATATGCGCTGAGCTTGTTTTCTTTCCTTAGGTCTATCCATCTAGCTTATGTGAAAGACGTGGATGTGAAAGGCATCCAGGCCTACCGCTTCGCACCCCCTAGTGACGTACTCATGAGCCCCAAAGACAACCCCACTAACGAGGGCTTCTGTGTGCCAGCTGGAGACTGTCTCGGCACCGGGGTGCTTAAAGTCAGCGTTTGTCGAGAAGGTAAGGGACTGCCCCGTTTCCCCCTCAGTTCCCAAAGAGCCTGACCGAGTTACCCACCCCCACCCACTTCCCTTGAAGTCCCTTGACACAGTCCCCTCCTCACCATCTATTTCAACCCCCCAAAAATGTCCTTTCACTTAGCAGCCACGTCCCCTGCCTGGTATCTGAATTTCCCACTGTTTGAGCGTACCAGATTTTTACTCAATACACGGTTCAATGATTAACTGTGCTGACTGTGTGTGTGTGGAGGCTATTGAAGTATTTTATGGTGGTCATTGAGTGGATTGTGATTGCTCTGATAAGGCAATTTCCGCTGGGCTTGACACATGAAGAGCGCGTGTTATCACTGAAAGATATGCTACTGTAACCCCAGGACTGTTTGTATTATTACATGCAGTTTATTTATAATCCTTATAATGTTATTTTTATGTATTTTTCCAACATATACAGTCTCGGTGGAAGAACATTTTTAAAATGTTACTAATTTTGACACATTTTAAAAATGTGTTGGACAATTTTTAGAGAAAGGTTGGTGCTGGTGGAACATTTACTATGTTAAAGCCTGATTGGCTGTCTACAGCAGCTCCTCTGACTCATATGATGCACACACGCCTGATTGGAAGGATTTTTGTAATGCTTCGTTGAGAGCCAATCAAGACCGAGCTCTGTAGTCATGTGCAAAGTGGTGTCATTCTGAAGCTGCCTGTGTGGTTTTAAAAAAAAAAAAAAAAAAAAAAAAAAAAAAATCATTCAAATCTTCTCAGTTTCTTTTTATATGCTCTATCACACTGTACATGATTGGAACCATTTCAAATTCCTTAAACAGAGCTGCTTCATTTCTTTGTCTAAAAACATCCACTGTGGCAGTTTAGAGCAAGAGAAAAAAATATAACATTGTTTATAACCTAATTTGTTTTTAATTGTGTCCATTTCAGCAGCAGCAGGAGTATTCTGTAGGCTGATAGCAGTATTTTTAGATTCAGTATGTTTAAATTTGGATACTTTTAGACCTAATTTCACCAGCATTTCTCCCCCAGAATTGTATTCCTGGTGGTGTGGAAAAGGTTTTGAAACAGCATTTGGACCTTTTTTATATGTGTATATATAACTTCAAGAAAGTACAATTGAACACTTAATTGAAAAAATTAAATGTGAAAAGTCTAAATAATTCAAAAGATTTTGAGAGCTTCTGGTCAAAATTGTGTAATGGTGGTCATGATGGGTTAGGGGACTCATGACCTCCAGTATTTCTAAAATTTTAGCCACAGCCCTGCCCATGTGAAATGAGTTTTACGCTTGGTTAAAGCAAGTTTATTTATATATCACAGTTCATACATGTAGGCAGCTTTAAGTGCTACATACACTGACCAATGTAGAGTGACCTAAGGAGTTTGCTATTTGAAAATAATCTGTTAACGAACCCTGATGTGTTTTAGTTTGTCTGATAATATGTTAAATTGGCTTTTTAATGAGGAGAGTTTTGTTTTGACAAGATTTATACGAAATGCATTGCGGCCATGACGGATCACCCTGTATCCTTCATAATAGGACAATTGTTTTGTGTAAATTCGCCTTTTTTTTTTTTTTTATATGTCCTTTTTCTGAAATTATTATAAGCTTCAAACAGATGAGTTTTCTTATTTGAAGGAAACAAAGACGGGGCGATTAGTGTGTCAGGTTAACTTTGTCTGCTAATCATTATAAAGGTTGAGTACGACCTGAAACACACATTCTTTAGCTATCTGCTGCACGATGTCACTTACAGATATACCTGTGTATCAACTCTTTGGTATTTTGTAGAGATTTAAGTACTTTTATCTCATGTTTGTTCTTTAATCTTTTTCTAGCCCTTGTTGTGTAGACCGAGTCCTCTTAGGACACGAACAGAAACTGACTCATGTGTTTGTCTTCCCTCAAGGCGCTCCCATCGTGGTGTCTTTCCCCCACTTTTATCAAGCGGACCCGAAGTACATCAATGCCGTTGACGGGCTCAACCCCAACAAGGAGGAACACGAGACGTACCTCGACCTGCAGCCGGTACAGCTAATATTTATTACCCCAACAGATTAAGGCCATGAGGAGGAAACTGGGTTGAACCTTGGTTTATGACTCTTTATCTAAAAGATAATTAGTTGTTTTGATCATGATTGATGGTACTAGCTCTGCTTGTTTTTGTCTGCATTGAAGGTTCTTCTGTATTTTTTGGGTAAGCTACAATATTAAAGAGAAAATGCTTTTAGTGCTTAGCTCAGTTGCTACTTTTTTGATTTTTAGCTGTCACCGTACTATACGTTGATTTTTATTTCAAGAGTGCATAACGTCGATTTACACTTTCTTACATATGATGATCACATATAGTTCTAGCATTATTGCAATATTTATATATTTTGCAAGAAAAGAGAAATTTTTAAAATGGTCACCATAACCCACCCAAAATTCAATGTAAATTTTCACTCATTCACATCATACTTGTATGATACTATGAAATATTACAAAGGCGTAAAATGTAAATTTGCTTAATGGGGGGTTGCCAAATTTGATCAAACTGAGGGAGTTTATTTTTTAAAGCAAATTGAATCTTCTCTAAATGTAAGCTGTTAATTAAATCTTCCAATATGTGAGAATTATAGGAAATAATAGAAAAGAAAAAGTTTCTGAGCTGTTTCACGGAAATCTTTTTTTTAATTTAATTTAATTTTTTTAGACCACTGGTGTTCCCATTCGTGCCTGCAAGAGAGCTCAGCTCAATATCATCCTGAAGAGAGTTCAAGGCTTCCCGTAAGTCGAACTTTGTTGAACTCTGACCCACTTTGCTGTTGTGACACTCTGTCCCCATTTTGGGCCACATGTTAATCCAGATGTCCTCCCTGACCCCCCCCCCCCCCCCTCTCTCTAATTCAAATAGCTTTATTGGCATGAATGTAACAGTGACAATATTGCCAAAGCGTCAAATAGTAATGAGATTGGAATAATAATAAGAATAATAAAATTTAAAAAAATAAAAATTAACAATTAACTCTCTCTCTCTGCCCTGCAGCAAAACCAAGTTCATCAACGAGACCATTTTCCCCATCATGTTCGTCAATGAGGTGAGGATCTCGTTTAGTACAATCTGAGACAAACCTGTTCTCATGACCGTAAGTGAACCACAAATCAATAATCATCTCTCTCCACTCTTAGACAGCAACTATTGACGATGACTCGGCGTCCCAGATGAGGACATTGCTCCTAATCGTGACTCTTGTGTCAAACTTCCCCGTGCTCATCGTGGGCATGGGCATCATCCTGCTGCTGGTGCTCGTCGTCTTGTTCTGCCGAAACCGCAAGAAGAAGGTAGGAACGCTGCCCCTGTTGCTGTGGACTAAACTGTAGTATTAATCCACACAGTTACCCAGGTTTTGAAAAGTGTGCGTGCTACCCACTGACATTAGCTCACAGTGTAAATGAGGCCTGGACTGATAGTATGTCACAGTAAAATGCTTTAGTTTTATGAGAGTTTGACTGGGGTTTTCCATGGTTAACATTTCCCTGAGCTGCTGCAGGTTTTAACCTCAAGCTACGTGCATGTTAACTAACGCAATGCATGATTCCTGCACAGCAAAGTCAGCATGAGCAGTTTTCCACAATTCTGGATCAAATGGTGTTTTGTTTTGTTTTTTTTTGCTGAATATTTTCTAACAATCGATGCATCTTTGATGAGTCAATGAATCTTCAGGAAGAAAAGTGTCTTAGTTCCCTTTTGGTCAGTGTAGCTATGAGCTATCTTAGCAATATTGAGTAGCAGAGTGCATTGAACTAGAATAGTCCTGAGAATGATGTACAGTGTATGTTCACCTCTTATCTCTGGTAGTGCAGGATCGTTGAGGAATAGTTTTTGATATTTTTGGAAATATTCTCTTTTTAAGGGGAAACAGCTAGCATCCGAAGCTCACAAAATCCACCATGTGTTGTTTTTGTACGGATTAAACAAACAAGATATAACATTTTAATTAGTAGTGCTGGTATTTGGATTTTGTTACCTTTTGACAGAGCCAGGCTAGGTGTTTCCCCTGGTTCCAGTCTCTGTGTTAAGCTAAGCTAACCGGCTGCTAGCTGTAGCTTTCATATTTAGCTTACAAAGCGTCAAACTATTCCTTTCACATACACACATGCAATAAAGTTTAGAGCTTTAGCTTAGCATTGAGAGAATGTTAAAGACATGCTTAATTGCAATTTGAAGAAGTGTTGTATTAACCATGTTCTAATTTTAATTTTCTGTAACCCCCCTCCCTTTTTTTCCTTTTCTGTTTTTAGAATGAAGTTAAACGTATTGATTTTACTGAAGCTTTTCATTCTTTTACTGTAAGTCTTAATTTTTGCCTTGTTTGCTATTCTCCTTTTTTAATTTGTTATCCATCATCTCTGATTATCATTTTTAATTGACTTTATGGGACATGATATTCCTATTTGAGTTCTCACCTCACAGTGTAATATGTTTCTATATTTTTAAGTGAATGTTTTCTGTGGTGGTTGTTGTTGTTGTAGCTGTCATAAATGGTGCATATTTAGAATGTAGTTCACTGTGAACATTTCAGTCTAAGCATTTATTCCCATTTTAATGTCTGTGTTAAGTATATTTGGACGTCTTGCCATTTCAGTGGTTTTATACTAACACCTTCTGTCCTCCCGTCTCTTCCCGTGCAGACGGTGAAGGATGACACGGCCTACACTCAGGTCAGCGACAAACCTGACGAGCCGTCAGAAACGCCAGCCAATCAGCCGATGAGAAACGGCTCCTACATTGCCATGTCTCCAGTGGAGGCCCAGAAGTGTTGATCGAGGAACCCTTTCCCATGTGTGGAGCTCAGGAACAGGGCTGAGGGAGCAGCACATAGGTGTTAAATTACCACGGGTGGGGGTTTACATACACAGTGGGCTCATTTTCACTTATTTTGGGGGGGTGGGGAGGATAGGGAAAGGGGTGGGACACAAGCCCCAGTAAAATATTTAGTCAACAAAGACATTGCTCCTCTCACTGAGCCTTCTTATGACTGTCTGTCCTCCTCTACTCTACCTGCTGAGCATGGCCCTCACTGCCTGCCGTACTGCAACACAACAAACTCCCACCCTCTAGTCCTCATTTCCGTCCTGGTTGGTCCAAAAGATGAAGGGACTCGGCCAGGACAAGCCTTTTTCCGTAATTCTTCTGAGGGAACGCGGTAGCATAGGTGTCGCTGTTGTGCGCGGGATGCATGATCTTCAGAGCTGACTCTGCCGAGGAGTGTTTAGTATTCACCTGAACAACAGTGGGTGTTGCTACTGTCGTATTCTTGCTCTTTTCCTCTCCATCGGTGTTTTGCGTGAGGAGAAATCTTCAAGCCAACAGATTTAAAAAGCCCCTGTAAAACTGAATCCGCAGGACAAACCTCTCCGAGCTCCTGGGCTCAGAGGATAAAAATGGTTTTGCTAACAAAACTGAACTTAGCATATCCTTTTTGTTAGAAAAGAAGAAGGGAAAAAAACTGAGCCAAAATATTGATAGCATCTTTGCCTTTTTTTTCCTAAGAATTCGTGTACCCACACACACACACACACACACACACACACACACACACACACACACACACACACACACACTGCACTTCCAGTATCAGTTAGTGAAAGTGTGTGTGCACCTTTATCTTACACGTCACTATCCTGTTTTGATGGACAATGGGCAACTACTTTCTTGATGCGGGCACAGTGTAGTGTGACACCTGGAATACTTGTGATTTTTGAAACCCACATCCTCCTCTCTTCGTGTTTGTCAAATATTCAGAGACCTCGGCTACATCATCATTAGTCAAAGTGATGATTGTCTGTGTCAGATTGTTAGTAATGCCAACAGTAGCTTGATAAAGTTTAACCTTTTTTAGGTTCCATCACACATTCAAAACAAAAAGGAGAAAAAAAAAAAACACCCAGAGAACTTACAAGGGAGACTTGAACCTGCTTTCTGCCTTACAATGGTTCGGTGTGTTCTTTATGTTCAAATAAGCTGGAAATCTCTTTTATGGTTATTGTACATATGTAAAGGGGACATGTTGAGATACCTCTGACCAAATCCAGCAAGCAGTCCTTCTAGGTGTGCTGAAAGACACTAATTTTTGCTCTGGTGTCAACCGCTCCTGCACGTCTACACTGTTACTTATTAGAGAAAGCACAATTTGGATTGCTAAAACCAGTCCTCACACAAGGCTACCAGGTTTTTTTTGTCCAATTTATTATATATATATATATTTACAGCTGATCTGTCAAAGACACTGTCAAGCCGTGACTATTAAAAAAACAAAGAAGAATCATTGGTTTTTGAGGGAGCCCTGTGCACCACTCGCCGCTGTGCAGTCATTCAGTTTGCCAAGGAGCTGTAGGCATTCAGGCAAAAAAAAATGCAGCACACAGCACTTGAATCACTGTTTGTCTTATGTTTCATGTTGTGTTTTCATTTCTCTGTCGTCACACGTCAAACCCCGGTGGTAGTCGCTGATGGGAAGTGAATTTAAGGCCATAATACTGTCAACGTGGAAGATTCCCTGCACTTGGCCTGGAAATTGTGCCCTGTGTATTTTCATTGTTTGTTTTTTTTGTTGTTTACTTATGTCCTGGTCATTTTAATGCAGGTGGTCCATATGTTCAGTACATTTCAAAGGTTTGTCCTCGCTTGTATTGGTTATGAAGGATGTCATTGAACAGACATCCATGCCTCTGTTACTTGCTTTTCAGCACATGGAGTGTCTTCTTTTGATATACTTTTTGTATTTGTTATTGCTGCTAAAAAATGCCATAACCTATGGACTTGTATTTGTATGTGGGGTATTTACCATAATATGCTCCCATTTGGTTTCCAGGTAGATCCACAGAGGCTTTTTTTTTTTTTTTTTTTTAAAGTCTTAAATCTTGAAGATCTTTCTGTGTTGCGAACCCTTTTGACAGCCGAGCACAAGATACAAAGCCCAAAGCTTGCTGCCATTTATTGGAATTAGCAGTTCCAGTTCTCACTACCAACATTTTTGTAAAGGCATCACTCTTTAATCACTCATTCCTCTCTCACCAGACGATCTGACCATATCACATGTATGGTTTGGGATTTATTATAGGATTAGTAAACATAACAGTTTGCTGGAGGTGCACAAAAAGGGGCGAGCCACTTCAGCGCCATCTAAGATTTGGTGTCAGAAGTCTGATTTTGGGATTAATAACACTGTGGTGGAGAGTCCTTTTTTTTTTTTTTTTTTTTTTT